>JBBBDQ010003063.1:0-253086 GCA_037127315.1 Ascarosepion bandense | reverse complement strand
CGTGTTTGACATGTGTGATTTGATTTCTGTAACGTAAAATGTTGGAATAAAAATTAAATATAAAGGCTCATTTTTTTTTAATAAAAAATATTTTAGTTGCATTTGACACATGTGATTTGATTTCTGTGACGTAATTCAGCAACCATCTTAGACCTGAGATGTTTTATGGAGCAAATGTAAACAATCATGTACATTGGCCAAAAAGTATGAAAGGGAAAATTGCTGAACTTAATCTCAAAATGTATTTGTTGACCTGGCTTCACTGTAGATATGTGTCCCTAAAAAGTTGAATGGTGTAGCTTAAAAATTGTAGGTGTGCATAGGGAACAGTCACACACAGACTCACAGATTGCCTTTTATATATATAGATATAGATAGACAAGAGGTAAGATTTATTTTCAACAGAAATTTTACATAATTGCTTTACGAAGGCAAAAGTTTTAAAACATCTAAATAATGGTCAGCAAATGTCTATTTCTAGGAAATATAATAAGGAAGGAGGGCTTGGAGAATCTGATACTCACAGGGTGGATAGAGGGAAGACGGACAGAGAAAAACTGTGCGTGACAGACTTGATGGGCTTGAGCAAATGGATGGCAGAGCAGAGTTTGTGAGAAAAAAATTATTAAGAGCTATAAGGGACAGGAAGATGTGGAGAGACATAATTGCTTACATCTTGAAGGGGAAGAAGAAATGTCTGTTAGCTAAATGTATTATATAACAACAGAAGTGAATTTTATTTATCTGATGATTTCTTTATTAAAGAATTCCAAGTAAAAATAACTATATTAGAAAAAAAGGATTAAAAAATATAAACTGTCAGTTATATATCTTAAAGTTTTTATCTGATATAATTATCTTGAAAATGTCCCTTTATTCTATGTATAAGTTAGTGTGTATAAAATCTGACTTACCAATTTTATATGAATGTTTTGCATTTACATTAAAATTTTTGTTCATTTCCTTAAGTTTAGTCAGATAGAAAAGATTCATGATGAGAGCAGTTTGAAATATGAATGTAAATAGAAAAACAATGAAAAAAATAAATCCACTATAAAGATATAACTGAAAGGCTAACCAATAAATCAATCATTATTCCTGGACTAATAATCAGTCAGGAGAGATTATTCAGCTGATCGTTGGGAATATTTCAAATAAAGCTTGGTTCACTTGGCTCATTCCTCACGTCATGGTTATAAAATTTCAAAAACAATCAATTTTGCAGATTGAAGAGAAAATTGCACTGCATTTGGGATCTGATAAGCAAAAGTATCATTAAGAGGCTCATCACCTTGTTCCCTGTTTAGGATGTGGTTTCTGGCTTTATCTTTTCCAATCTTTTCACTATAACAGGACAATTATTTGGCTGAATCAAGTCATTCCTTTCAAATTTTAAATCACACAATGAAGGTAGTATTGAACGGACATGCCTCTCAATGCTATCATACGATCGTGGGTGTCCCTCAAGACTCTATTCAGGGTTCTACACTTTTCCTGATCTTCATTAACGATCTCTCTGATGTACTCAGATCCCAAGTAGGTATATACGCTGATGACACCACCGTTAACTCTTGCCTCGATCAAAAGTCTGCTGAGGCTGACAAAGTGAACCTCATTGCTGAGCTTGAAAAGGACCTCCAATCTGTGGTGGACTGGAGTAAGAAATGGCTCATGAATTTTAATGCTTCTAAAATGAAGCTGCTATCTATTAACCATCACAGACAATCACTCCTACCCCCATTAGCATGGATCAGGCTAGTCTGCCTGAAAGCAAAACACTACACCTCCTCGTGTTAACTCTCTCAGCAAACCTCAAAATAAATGACTATATATCCAGAGCCAGGAAGTTTTTCCTGTTTGAAACCATCCTGCACATATATAAATCTACCATACGCCTGAGTATTGAATACTGCTGTCATATCTGGTTGGGTGCTATCCACCTCAGGGTCCTTGACAAAATCCAGCGAAGAATCTGTAATGTGATCGATCCCAACTTGGCAACTGAGATGCAGTCACTTTCTCTCCAGCATAATGTGTCTTTCCTCCTGTGTCTCTTTCATGGCTTCCACTCCAATGAACTTAGCTCACTAGTACCCCTTATGTATAAATTTACTTGAGGTGCTAGATTAGCAACTAGGTCCCTTCCTTTTACAGTGAAACCATTAAAATGTAACTGCAATTTCTACTCTAAAAGCTTCTTTTCTTGCACTTCCTGCCTGTAGAATTCCCTTCCATATACTTGCTTCCCTGACAGCTACAAATCCCAAGAATTTAAATGTAAGGTCAAAAGTCATTTCCTATCTCACTGACTCACATCCTTTCTTTCATGCTCTTTTCTCTGTCCACTCCACTCTCATCACACCAGTATTCTCATCCTTCTCTTACCCACTTCCTGACATCCCCTATACCCTGTCCCTCTTTCTCATCACTTTCCTTCTATGTAACTCCCTTGCTTGGGGGTGAAATGATTAAAAAGAAAATTGTAGATGCTTCATGCTCATTTTTGTTCATATTTTTCTATGGCAGCAATGTTCGTGTTTGGATTATTTTATGTTGTTATTTTATAATTTTGTGTGAATTTCTTTTGTGGGCCGGATATGATGTTCAGAAACCCTCCACAGAAGATGACATTTTTATTTTAGGTTTTGCTTTCTTAGTGTCCATATCTGGCCTACATGTAGAGTGAATCAGAAAGAGATCTAATTTGATACAGAGTAAAACATACATGTTTAATGTGTAAAATATTTCATGTAAGAATCCTACTCAATCTAGACAGCTTTAGAAGCTCAATGATTAAGGCATCATCATTATAATAAAGAAAAATGTAACATTTGTATATTAATACATTTAAGTTAAACTGTAATTTTAAATTTAATTGAACATAAATGAAAAACAAACACATTTTTACCTTATGAGAGTAAAATATTCATTTTTATCAATGTTTCGATCTGTGTGGTCTCTGGTTTTTCAAACTGAAAACAGTTTTGAATAGAAAACCTTATTTTGCTGTTCCTGATTTTGCTGATTATTTTTAATTGCCTTCTATGTTCTTTTAGGCATTCGATTCTTGCTGATCTCTGAATGAATTAAGGATTCCATTTGAAGTTAATTAAAAATTACCAAATGAAATTCATTGCTGAGGAATGCCCAAAAGTTCTTCTTCTTCTTCTGTGTGCCCTGTCCTTTCAGGACGTAGGCAGTCATGGCTTTTCACATCTCCCTATCCCTGGTGGCTCTTAGCACGTTTTCTCCTGTTGCACCATGCAATCCTCGTTCCATCATCCACCTGATCAAGTCCTTCAAATATGTTATTCGCTGCTTTCCCCTCTCTCTTTTGCCCTCTATATGGCCTGTCAGTATCAGGTTCTCCAAGCCCTTCTTCCTTATTGCATGTCCCAGGAACTTTAGGTGTCTTCTTCTCTTATTAATTTCCTTTTCATTTCCATCTAAAACTTCATTATTGCTCACATGCTCAAAGAGTTCATGGACTAGAAAAACAGCTTGTTAGAAAAATGATCCAATTATTAGAAGACTGATCAACTTGTGAGAAAAAAGAAAGAAGCTTTCATTTAGTTTGCTAATCAATATCAGTTTGACATTTAAAATGTCAAATACTAACATTAGTGATCAGAGAGAATCAAAGAAAGAAGCTTTGATTTAGTTTGCTTATCAATATCAGTTTGACATTTAAAATGTCAAATACTAACATTAGTGATCAGAGAGAATCAAAGAAAGAAGCTTTGATTTAGTTTGCTTATCAATATCAGTTTGACATTTAAAATGTCAAATACTAACATTAGTGATCAGAGAGAATCAAAGAAAGAAGCTTTGATTTAGTTTGCTAATCAATATCAGTTTGACATTTAAAATGTCAAATACTAACATTAGTGATCAGAGAGAATCAAAGAAAGAAGCTTTGATTTAGTTTGCTAATCAATATCAGTTTGACATTTAAAATGTCAAATACTAACATTAGTGATCAGAGAGAATCAAAGAAAGAAGCTTTGATTTAGTTTGCTAATCAATATCAGTTTGACATTTAAAATGTCAAATACTAACATTAGTGATCAGAGAGAATCAATGCAGATGAAGATAATTACATGCAATATTTCAAAAAATTATTGAATGAGATAAATTTTGGTACACAAGTTAGGTCAAGTAGCCTTCAAGAATAAAATTATTGTTTGCAGATATATATATATATTTTTTATTAAATTACTTTAATCCGAAGTGTAAAAGTAGGAATGTAAATTCCAACCTGATCTTAATTAATATTAAAAATTTTAAAAATTTTAATATTAAAAAATGATACAGGAGGAGAGCTCAATGTAATTAAAATTACAGAGCCAATATAAATTAAATTAAAATAAATTTTCAAAATTCAAAAATGTTGAATGAACAATTCAACATGAAATCCCTAAAGAGATTTCATGTCTCCTCAGCAACAGTCTAAATCAAAATAAAAAAAAAAAAAAAAAAAAGATTTTTTTTCATTTTGACTGTTGCTGAGGAGACATAAAATCTCTCTTAGGGATTTCATGTTGAAATGTTCATTCAACATTTTTGAATTTTGAAAATTTATTTTAATTTAATTTATATATATATATATATATATATATATATATATATTATGTGTGGCTGTTGCTATTAGGCAACTGCAATAGTTACACAGATATTCTGTATATGTATATATATATGTATAAGTATGTTTGTAAGGTAAATATAATTGTGGTTTATTTATCCTTAAATGTCATGGTGATGACTAATGGATAAAATGATTTGATTGATTTGTTTTTTAAGGGCTTATCAACCATTTTTTTCATTTATAGCCAAAAAATATTTTGGATTCTAAGAATAATTCTTTTTATACAAGTGAATATTATGATAAAATTATTTTTAAAATAACAATAATGTTTCATAATAGTAGTCATAATATTTAACCTATAGATGGAGGAGGGGTGATGGTTTCATTCTTTACCAAGTGTTTTTGTGTGTGAGGGAAGGTAACAGAGCTGAATGGAATTTGTACTCAGATCTCTGGTTTCTTAATCCAAGCTGATATCCATTACACTACCCACACATCTGCAGTAGAGTGAAAAAAAATGGTACTGCATTTCAATACACGACAACCGTTGGTTTCTGGAATTTCTATTTTATGACTTTAATGATCATGATAACATGTGGCTGAAATATTCTAAAGCTACTGATACTGCCAGTATTCAGTTATTAATTTTTTCATTGTCCAGTCCCTTACTCAAGTTGTTGACTTTCCAAATCGTTTCTCTAGCAAAACTGAGCAACAGGCTTCTCTACTTGATATATTTCTTAAATCTTCTCACTCTTGTGAGCTTCCCAATACTGCTCTCTTGGTAACTCTGACCACTCTGTGGTAGTTCTTGATGTTTTGTTCCAGTTATCTGTTAAACAGGAGGCTCCTGTCCATAACCCCTTATTACATTACCAGCATGCTGATTGGGATTCATTCCATGATTTTTATAACACACCGTAGACTGATATCTTCAATTGAAAACTGTACCACTGAGGTTTCTTTTTGGGTCAAAGCCAGCATGGATGCTTTTATCCCTTCTTGAAAATACCAGATGAAACCTCAATCCTCTACACGGTTCACATATGCTTGGCTGCTATAGCACACAGGAACCACTATTTCTGGCTATACCAGTTTGACAGCTCTAATCATAACAGGTGTCTATTTTTTACTGCATATAATAAATGTAAGTGAAACTTCAAAGGATCTAAGTCCCTGTCTGCTGAGAGAATGAGAGAATGAAAAACCTCTAACAACTATATCTATAGCCTAAATCTTAAAACCTTTGAAAAATTAAATAAAGAAATGAATACTATCACTGTGTCATGTCCATAAAAAATAAATAAATAAAAATTAATTATAGTTTAAGAAATTATTATACTAAGATAATTATAACAGTTATAATTATCATTAATTTACTCTTGCTAAACCAATGGGGGATGTGTGTTGTGGTGCTATGAATATCGGCTCAGAACGAGAAATTGGGTAGTCAAGTTCGAATTCCAGTTGAGTTCTTTGCATTCATTTATGTGCAAATACTCTTGGGAAAGGTATTAATCCATCTCTTTCTCTCCAGTTATGGGTTAAATAAGAGAACAGATTGGGTTCTATAGCCTTGGTTGGCAACCAATCTACTGCAGAAAGTAATGGCAACTTACTGTTGGATAATCTTCTGCCCAGTCAGTCATGTCTCTTTTGAAACATGATTGCCCAAGCGTGTATCACGCATGGCCCTTAACTGACTGACTGAAACCAATGGGAGATGACTACACGTTTTCTTCTCTACACATACAAACATATGACAGTCTCACTATCAGAGAAGCAGTGACCATGGACAGGCTGTCAATACGTGTGTGAAGGAAAATTTTGACTCCTTTTCCTTTTTTCAGGCCATAATAGTAACATGTATCTCTTGACGCTCAACAAAAATCTGAGGTTAGAAAACCCCAAACACTTTTTGCATTTTCCAATTAATTTATATGGACACTCATCACACATATCTATAAAAAAAAATAATACGAGAAAGGCTGCAGAGTTTTTTATTACCTGTTTCTTTCTCTTCCCTGAACAATCCAAAACCAAAATTTGGTGTCTTTTATGATTAATATCTCATATGAGAAAAGACCAAAATCCCTTATCTTCTGAGGAATACATTCTTATTTTGTGACATGAGCAACATACTAAATCAGTGAGAAATGAAGTGATGATCTTACAATTGTGTATATAGACAGACTGTCAGTCAAAGGAAAGGAAAGGACAAAAGAGTGCATGTAATACGGAAAGAAGTTCTCTTGAAATACTTTATATCATCCTATTCTCATAAGCCCTGCTGAACTTACTCAATCATACAATGACAGGTTTGATATTGAAACCATCCTCCCCAAGAAAATTATCCTGAGTGAAAACTTTTCTAATAATGCATTAAAGTAGTTGACACTTTTGGCTGCACGGATTCAATCCAGATAAAAAATAAGCCAAATCCAATGATTATTAAATCATCAACTAATAATTGTTGAGACATAAACTTAACTATCTGAAACCAATGGGAGATGATTACACTTTTTCTTTTCTTCACATACAAACATATGACATTCTCACTATCAGAGAAGCAGTGACCATAGACAGGCTGTCAATAAGTGTGTGAAGGAAAACTTTGTCTCTTTTTCCTTTTTTCAGGCCATAATAGTAACATATATCTCTTTCTCTTTACTTTCTGTATTTTCCAACTAATTTATATGGACACTCATCACACATATCTATAAAAATAATCATATGAGAAAGACTGTAGAAACTTTACTGATCCTAATTTTTTTATCATTCTGTCCTATTACGATCCATATTTGATCTACATTTGATCCTGGATTACGGCCATATCACATTGAATACATCGGTTCTCGCTCAATCACCAAAGTTAAGCAATGTTGAGCCTGGTCAGTACTTAGATGGGTGACTGCTTGGGAATACCAGGTGCTGTAAGTGTTTAGTGATAAATGTGCGTTGTGGTGCAGTGGATATCGGCTCGGAAAGAGAAATCCGTGAGCTGAGTTCAAATTCTAGTTGAATACCCTGCATACACTTAAGCACTGGTACCCTTGGAAAAGGTATTAATCTGTCCCTTCCCTCCAGTTATGGGTTAAATAATAAGGGTAGGACTTGGGGACCCAGCCCTTAAAAACAAAAAAAACAAGTCCCAATCAATCTTGATAATCGAAAAGAAAAACAGTATTACTAGACACAAAACTTATATAAAAACAACAATAAATTGTTGAATGAAAAAGGTATTACCAGCAATAAATAAATAAAATTTAGTTGGCAATAAATGACCCGCCAAGGTTGATATGCCATAAAAACAAAACAACCAACCAACCAACATTTGATCCCAAACTCACAATTTTTTCTTAGTATTACTGTTGAAGGCTCCAACAACACATAATCAGATGCTAAATAATACTTGTTTTATTGTTTCTATATCTTGCTGTTTCTCATTTTCTACAAGTATTTTTGGGTATATAAATGTTATGGAGTTTATAATTACTTACTCAGAGTTATAATTCCCAGGCCAGATGTTTTAAATTATGTTGTACAATTCTTACAGACAAAAGTAAGCCTCTGAGTAATAAGAATTGTTGTAATGCAAATGTATGATTTTTATGCTGTTCCATTGTATATGACTTCTCTCTCACAAACATTTCAAAACTAGAAGCTTGATGTTTTAGAATGTTCAAAGTCATGAGTTTATAAATCAGCCATAACTACATAAATTGAAATGGGACTCAGAAAAAATTCTTTAAATCATTCTGAGTCAAAACTTGTTTATCTGGAAAAAAAGTTTCATGAATGATCCTAGTTTTGAAAACATTTTATATGTTGATCTAAACTTATTTATAAATGGAACTTTGTCTCTGTGTGTGTGTGTGTGTGTATCCATTACCTATAGACTCCGAAATGGCTGAACCGATTTTCTTGAAAATTTACACAGTTGTACTATAAGCGTCTGTGAGTGTTCTTAGCTAGGTTTTGTGTTGAGGTACTCCCGATAAATATTGAAAATCGATAATCGAAAATATCAGGTTATAGAAGGAGTGGTCCGATTTTAATCAAATTTGATACACTCATAGACAAAGACATAAGAAACGATATTCAGATGTTTCAAGGTTGCAGTTCTTACAATAGTGCAGGAAATCGATAATATATATATATATATATATATATATATATATATATATATATAAGGCAAGATGTTTGCATGTGTGTCTTTTTATCTGCCTGTATGTCTGTATTTTTTCAGCTCTTTTATTTTAGTTTTTGCTTTGGGTTTGGCTCTAAGTAGGTACAATTGTAGTTCTTAGTCTCAGCCATGATACCATTTACTCAGAGGACTTATTTAGCCTTCAAAATTCAGTTTATGATGAAAAAAACTTTTTGATATCAATACCAGGAAATCAAAATTTGACTTACATCCATTCATTTTTCTTTCAGTCTACGGTTTTGCTTTAGCTGGAAACAACTATTGGTTTTTAGTCTTTCGTGCCAATGTCCAGGACCGTGGATTAGTTTTAAAGCTTTCATTACACCCGAGCAACGCCAGGCTATACTGCTAGTTATACATATTTCCTCATTGTCATTTTTAAGACCATAATTTTGTGTCAAGTAAAATAACATTGAACAATCTTAGTCTTTCATATTTGTTAAATTCAGTTGAATTCCACATTTATAAAGAACCCAGATGAGAAAAAATTTCACTACCAAATATTTATAAAATGTAGCCCACCTCAGTAAATGATTGCATCTACTGAAGAACCAACTAAATGTTTATAATTTGGATTTTAGTAGTCAATTTATTTAATGATACATTTGTAATAAATACTAATATAGAGAATAAAAAAGGTCTTTCTCTCTACTTTCTTTTTTCTTCTCTTGTTTTGCCTGTAACTCCCTTTCCAATACTTTTTTTACATCCTTAATATTCAAATTAACATTCTTAATATTCTATTATTCTTAATATTCTATTATTCTTAATATCCAAATTAACAACCTAAAAATCTACTTATATTCCATTTGAAAAATTCTGTAAATGCTAATTTATAATAAAATGAGGCGTGATTTTTCCTAGTATGATGTCTTAATAAATGAAAAGTAAGTTTTCTTAGTTATAAAAAAAAATCTTGATATTCTTTAAAAAAATCAGTTTGTCAGATCATAATGATGCCATATCCAAAGAAGAATTTTTGTCACTGGGGTAGAGATTTGGCCAATAAAAATATATATAATCAGATATATAATCATTAGTTTGAATTTTTATTAAAAAATATAATATTTATGTGAAAAAATACAATTCTATACCCCTTACATTTATCTGAAAGCAAAAACTTTGATGACCTATGACATGTTCTGACAGTGTATTCTTGATTAGTCTTGATTTGCGTTTGATTTTGCATTGCTATAAAATTTCAAGGTCACAGAAAAAAGAGATTAAGAAGGAAAATCATTACTTTCAATTTTTCCACCAATCTAAAGTCAGGAATTCAAATCTGCCATAATTTGAAATGGTATCTGACTGATCGTCTTTGTTAGTAGCCAGCAAAAATTACTGTTTACTCATGAGTGATCAGGATGAGAGTTACATGGAAGAGAGGGACAGTCTTGAAAACTAAACTTTTGCAGCTGAGAATAACCAAAAAACTAACATTTTGTCTGGAAATCAACTTAAAAGTTGATTGGTTGGTTGTTTTGTTTTTATGGCATATCAACCTCGGTGGGTCATTTATTGCCAACTAAATTTTATTTATTTTTTGCTGCTAATACCTTTTTCTTTCAACAATTTATTGTTGTTTTTATATAAGTTTTGTGTTTAGTAATACTTTTTCTTTTCGAGTATCAAGATTCATTGGGATTTGTTTTTAAGAGCAGGGTCCCCAAGTCCTAACCTTGTTATTTAACCCATAACTGGAGGGAAGGGATAGATTAATACCTTTCCCAAGGGTATCAGTGCTTAAGTGAATACAGGGTATTCATCTGGAATTTGAACTCGGCTCATCGATTTCTCTCTCCGAGCCGATATCCACTGCACCACAATGCACATCCGTCACTAAACGCTTACAGCACCTGTTATTCCCAAGTGGTCACCCCTCTAAGTACTGACCAGGTTCAACATTGCTTAACTTCAGTGATCAAGCGAGAACCAGTGTATTCAATGTGATAGGCCATAAGCCCCCAACTTAAAAGAGACACAGGCTTAACTTTTCTCATATTGCAGTTACACAAAACAACGCTTTACGGGGCCTCTCTCACTCATGACATTTTTCACAACTTCTCTCTGTTTGATCTCAACTGCTGATAGGTCAAAATTTCACAACTTCAAGAGAACTTTTATTGCACACCTTTAAGGATATTTTTGATTTTGTCAATCACGTCCTAATTTTCAAATGAATATTATCTCTTTACCCACTTTAATTTTCATTAGACACTCAAAAGAAAATTTTGAACAAATCAATATACTTTTTTTTCATTTCCAGATTTAAATTTAATTGTAAATAAATTCTTTCTACTCAATTCCACACTAAGGGCATATGAGTTGTGGGTGCCAAATAACTCCAGTTGTTTTTTTTTATTATTATTATGGAAGAAGCCCCTTTCTAATCAGATGCAGTTGATAAATGTTTACAGTGCAGGTAAATTTTTACTCTGGCAGCCACCTATTTTTATTCTTTGAACTCACTTTTGTTTAATGGCAGCACAAAGTAAACATCTAATGTTACATTCAACTCTATTATTTGGTTAGAAATATTCAAAGCAACACTACATATATTAAGAAAACTCATATTTTTCTAAAGTCATGGAGATTTTTTTAGTGCGAGCAAAGAATATTGAAGACTCTGGCATATGCTTGATGCAATATGGAAAAAAATACTATGCCATACACAAGAATTACCCAATATAAATGCAACCTTTTCTATTAATCTCATTTGTTTCAAGCTTCTTATTGCTTTTCTTTTGCCTACAAAAACAGTGAACACATGGTTTTTCTTTTGATTCAAAATTACATGATTATACTTTAGAAATTTTTCATTGAAAAGTTTGCTTTGAGCAACAGTAAAAAAAAATCTTCTTGTATTTGAATTGAATTACTTTTTATTGATTTGGTTAAGATAATATTATAGTTGGAAAAATCAGGAAATTTTACATTTTGTACAGAAATCTGATCTCCTTGTTTGTTTTTAGAAAAATACACCAAATTCTGTATGAAGTAATGAAATTTGCATGTTATTTTTATTCTTTGGTAGAACTAATGACATGACCATCTTTTATAAAAGAAAATGTATTTAACCATGAGACACACAACTTATAAAATTATCATCCAGTGTTAATTATTAGTATCTTCATTATTTTTTCTTGCCATTATATCTTACAATTTTATTTAGAAATAAAACCTTTTTAATTTAAAAAAAGAAAGGAAGGAAATATAGTAGTTTGTAAATTGTAAGGAAAAAAAATTTAAAATTGCTGGAGTAGAAAAAGAAAAAGAACAGGAAAGACTGCAGGAGAATCAAATCCAAGATCTGAGATGAAGGAAGAGAAAATAATAAAAGTCAGTCAGTAAGTTAAGTGCCATACGTGATACACACTTAGATGATCATGTCTCGAAAGAGACATGACTGACTGGGCAGAATATTATCCCGCAGTAGGTTGCCATTGCTTTTTGCGGTAAACTGGTTGCCGACCAAGGCTATAGAACCCAATCTGTCCTGTTATTTAACCCATAACTGGAATTAATAGGTGGATTAATACCTTTCCCAAGGGTATTTGTGCATAAGTGAATGCAATGAATTCAGCTGAAATTTGAACTTGGCTCCCCGATTTCTTGTTCTGAGCTGATATCCAATGCACCACAATGCACATCACATAATAAAAGTAAAGAATCTAAAAAAAATAAAAGAATATATAGGAAGAAAAGATTACAAGATATTTATTAATGAAGTGAAAACAGTGCTGAAAATGTGATGCACATTATAGGAGCAAGTAAAAGTTATAAAGTGAATTATATTTAATTTTATTTAAATCTGTGATCAGCAAATTAGTTTATAAAAGTTAAATTTTTTTTCTAAAGCATAATTATCAAGAATATGGTAAAATTGCTCCAGTATTAATCGAATGATATTTGTTTTTTAGAATATTTTTAACATACTTCATAGATTTATGGATATTTTCAAAATTACTTCAGTTATTATATCTGTCTATGTATTTAAATAACTTGCATAAATTTTAATTGATTTTAATTATATTTTCTTTGGCTTTTGAAAGAGAAGTTATTTCTACTTTTCAGAACATTTTTACCAGACAAAATAGTTCAAAACTTTTAGAGAAGGAAGTAATGAATATTATATTTCATTTAGAATTATTGTGTATTTAAAAATTGATAAAATATTTAAAAACTTATAAGTGAATTAGAATTTTTGTGAAGAATATTTTTGCAAGGAAGTCGTACAAATTTATTGTTTGAACAAACTTTGTTAAGCTATTTAGTTTTATAGAATATTATGTTTGTCTTTAAAGTAACCATTCCTTGAAATGTTTTAGACAATGTTAAATTCCATGATAATTTTTCGCTCCCATATTCTTGTTTTCCTGACGGCTACAACCTCCAGAAATTTAAATGCAATGTCAATACTCATCTATTAACCACTGGACTCTAGCTCTCTCCCCACCCCTGTATATCCTTCCCTTTCTCTCCACCTATGTATCTGTCATCACACCTGCATTCTCAGCTTTCTATTGCTCCTTTCTAACTAGTTTGTACTTCTCACTCTTTTCTAATTAATCTTTTTACAGTTATGTAGCCCCCCGCTCATCAGTGGCATTTCTGCCTTGCTCGGGGTGAAATGATTAAAAAAAAAAACAATTCAGAGGAGAACAAAAAGAAAAACACGATGTGTTGAAGAATCAAAATAACTGCTTAAATTTGATTTATTATCTCAAAAGAAGACATGTCATTTTCTTAATTTTCATTAGCTGCTAAAATAATATTTCTGAAGTAAAGTAATCCATATTCTCTTTGTTGGATTTTAGACTTATAGTTTATTTTTGTTCTTATGTTCATCACATTAATTAATGTATAATTATGTATAATGTATATTCCCTGTTTAGGATGTGGTTTCCGGCTTTCTCTTTTCCAATCTTTCCACTTTTCGTTTTTGTTTATTTTTTTTTCAATTGGAGTAGATAGACTGAACTATCTCCTGGTTCACACTCCACCCACGTCTATTGAACAGGTGTAGAGGCTCATTCCTTGTTCCCTGTTTAGGATGTGGTTTCCGGCTTTCTCTTTTTCAATCTTTCCATTTTTCTTTTTGTTTATTTTTTTAATTTTTTTCAATTGGAGTAGCTAGACTGAACTATCGCCTGGTTCACACTCCACCCACGTCTATTGAACAGGTGAAGAGGCTCATCCCTTGTTCCTTGTTTAGGATGTAGTTTCCGGCTTTCTCTTTTCCAGTCTATTCACTCTTTCATAGCCCCCTGTACACCAGTGGCCTTACCACCTTACTTGGGGTGATGTGATTAAAAAAAAAAAAAAATATGGAAAGACATGATCGCCTACATCCTGAAAGGACATTGCATATAAAAGAAGAAGATAGTGACTCAATTTTTTTTAAAAAATTTTACGTCAATGATTTACATAAAGACCGTATATTTACAAGACTGTAAAACTGCAGTCAAGATCCAAGCAATATATTTTATAGCATTTTTGAAGAAGAAAATATTCTTATGAGCAAAAAGATAAACTTATGATATTTTTTTTTAATCATATCACCCCAAGCAAGGCGAAAACGCCACTGATGCGCAGGGGGCTACGTAAGAGTGAAAAGATTGGAGAAGAGAAAAACCAGAAACCACATCCTAAGCAGGAAACAAGGGATAAGCCTCTTCACCTGTTCAATAGAAGTGGGTGGAGTGTGAACCGGGCGATAGTTTAGTCTATCTACTCCAATTGAAAAAAAAATTAAAAATTTAAAAAAAATAGGAGTGAAAAGTTTGGAGAAGAGAAAAACCGGAAACCACATCCTAAACAGGAAACAAGGGATGAGCCTCTTCACCTGTTCAATAGAAGTGGGTGGAGTGTGAACCGGGCGATAGTTTAGTCTATCTACTCCAATTGAAAAAAAAATTAAAAATTAAAAAAAAAATAGGAGTGAAAAGTTTGGAGAAGAGAAAAACCGGAAACCACATCCTAAACAGGAAACAAGAGATAAGCCTCTTCACCTGTTCAATAGATGTGGGTGGAGTGTGAACCGGGCGATAGTTTAGTCTATCTACTCCAATTGAAAAAAAAATTTAAAATTTAAAAAAAATAGGAGTGAAAAGTTTGGAGAAGAGAAAAACCGGAAACCACATCCTAAACAGGAAACAAGGGATGAGCCTCTTCACCTGTTCAATAGAAGTGGGTGGAGTGTGAACCGGGCGATAGTTTAGACTATCTACTCCAATTGAAAAAAAAAACAAGGTGAGAAGATTGGAAAAGAGAAAGCCGGAAACCACATCCTAAACAGGGAACAAGGGATGAGCCTCTTCACCTGTTCAATAGACGTGGGTGGAGTGTGAACCAGGTGATAAGTTAGTCTGTCTACTCCAATTGAGAAAAAAAAAAGAAAAGAGTAAGAAGATTGGAAAATAGAAAGCCGGAAACCCCATCCTAAACAGGGAACAAAGGATGAGCCTCTACACCTGTACAATAGACAAGGGTGGAGTGTGAACCGGGCGATAGTTTAGTCTATCTACTCCAATTGAAAAAAAAAAACAAGGTGAGAAGATTGGAAAAGAGAAAGCTGGAAACCACATCCTAAACAGGAAACAAGGGATAAGCCTCTTCACCTGTTCAACAGACGTGGGTGGAGTGTGAACAGGGCGATAGTTTAGACTATCTACTCCAATTTTGATAGCAGAGACTAGTGGCTTTTGATGCATCTCTTTGGAATCTAGTAGAAGTCCATCTACAACTGGAATCTTTTAGTCACTGTCATGGATGGATAACAGAAAGCAAATAAGATAAAATGAAAACCTTTTTTGAAAGCTGATAATGTAATAATTTATTTTACATTTTAATTTATTTTCCTTTTATCTTTTATTGTAGTTATAATAGCAAATGAAATTCATTTGTCTGGTCAATGTGCTATTTGTGCCAAAATTAATGATCATAGACTGCTAGGCACTGATATTTTTACCAGTATGCAACAAATACTCAATATTCATAAACTGTATTAATTTCAAAAAGACTTTAGATTATTGAAGATGTTGTTATAAAAAGAACAAAGTCAAAACTAAATAATATTTTCAGTTTGCAATTCTTGAAAATCTAAATGTATTTAACAACTCATAGATGAATTTAGCCAAGTAAAGTGTGGCTTGGTTCGATTTGGTTTGTTTAATGGTGTATCAATTCTTTATGGATCATGTCATGCCGAAATTTAATTTTCTTAGGAACTTTGGTAATTTTTATCTTCTTTTTTCATGTATTGCTGGTATTCTTATTGCAAAATTTATTATTATACTTTCATATTATTTTTTTTAGTGGGGGTTCACTATAAACAATATGTTTTATCACATTTTTTAAGTGGAAAATATTGTTATGAGCAAAAAGATAAACTTATGATATTTAACAGCAGAAATTAGTGGCTTTTGATGCATCTCTCTAGAGCTTGGATCCTAACAGGTGCTACAACTCTGAGTCAGGGTGGATCTGGAAACAACAGCAATTATGAGGTTGTTCCAAGTTCTTCAAACCTCTCTATCAGAGGCTTTACCAATGGATGGAGTTTATCATCATACCCAGTGCAAAGCCAAGTAAAGAGTTTTGATTTTATGTCACACATGTCATTATCATAATGCATATTGTTTAAAATTTGAAAAATGAATGATATCCATGATCCAATAATCCATTCTTATGGTTAAAAATATAAGATTATAAATGTTTGGATCATATTCATATTCATTTAATCCTGATATGTTCCAGTGGATAAGAAATTAATTAAAATCAACACTCTTCTTCACATTGACAAAAATTCTCAGTGATGTGTGAAATCCTGGTTTTCCAAAATAAAAAAAGGATTGACCATCTGCTTAAAGAAAAAATCAAAACCAGATTTTGCAAGTAGTTGTTAAAATGATTTTTGATGCATGGAAGAGACTTGCAAGACCAAAAGGACTTCGCGTGCAAGTGCAAAAAATCAAGATTACAATAAAATGACTTCATCAATGTTAGTCAAGTCAGTCAGATGGAAGCAGCAAGAAAGACAACACTAAAATGTAACTTTCAACTTCAAGCGACTCAGACATTGTCCTCTTTCTCTTTCTCCTTATCGCTTTCAACAATTAATACTACGAACAATTTCTTCAACTCAACTTTATCATTGAATATGAAATCTACTCATAAATTCTTAATAATGTTTCTAATTGAACATTAACTCCTACAACTTATGTTATTCTTTCCTTTTTCATAAATTTCTGTTTTAACATTCAAAGTGTATATTTTATTATTCCACTCTTATGCCTTAATTCTACATATTCCAACCTGCCAACAACCAACCTTCTGATGAAAACCTTCGGATGAATATTATTTTGCATAAAACTTGTAAGCTGTAGGGAGTTCTGTTAAGTCTAACACAAGGCTGAATCAAAGAAAAATTAACCAGCTCCCTACGGCTACAATGTATTCTCTTATATATGAACAAGAAAAGTTAACTAAATAAATTTGAAATATTCTTGCTTATTTTCTTTAATCAGAAGTGCCTTAAAAAAACTGATGCTTAAATATACAGTATGTATATAATGAACTCCATCTTTGATTTTAACATATGCAGCTCTAACTTATCTGTTTAGACGTGAACCATTAGATAAACATATACAGATGATTTCATTATTGTAGTGATTGGCTGTGTAGACCTGCACTTTTAAGAATATTAACAAAGAAATGATACCCAGTGTATTCAATGTATGCAGCCCTAACACATCTGTTTAGATCTGAAACATTAGACAACACATACAGATGATTTCATTATTGTAGTGATTGGCTGTGTAGACCCGCACTTTTAAGAATATTAACAAAGAAATGATACCCAGTGTATTCAACGTATGCAGCCCTAACACATCTGTTTAGATGTGAACCATTAGACAACACATACAGATGATTTCATTAGTGTAGTGATTGGCTGTGTAGACCTGCACTTTTAAGAATAACTATTAACAGAGAAATGATACCCAGTGTACCATAAAGTTCATCAACAAACTTCTTCAGGTTAGAATTGGAGTTTACCTTTTAGATAGGCTGCCACCTAAAGTAAGAGATCTCTTTCTGTTCTGCTATTTAACCCATAACTGAAGGAAGATGAACTCATGCCTTTCCCATGAACAAAGTGAACAAAACAGAATGGACCTGAATATGATCTCAACTTGCAACTCACCAATTCCACTTTCAATGTAAACGATATTACACTAGCCCTCCATATATATATATATATATATATATATATATTAGAAAAGGAAGTAGGGCTGTTCCAATGAGAGAAATTGGTATAGAATAAAAAGTGTAAGAGTTTTATTTTTATTTTTATTTTCTACTTACCTATATATAAACAAGAACTTGGCCCTCAGAAACAAAAGGAACTCGATATGTATAGCCACAAATTTATTCACCTGAAGAGAGTCAATCTTAGACTTGAAACATGTATAGCATCACAAATACAATTATGGGCACTTAAAATATCATAATATGTATAATATCTTTATACAACAATAAATATACCTATTAAACTAAACGTTCACAGCCTCTCACACTTTTTATTCTATTTTCTGCTCTAACGAACTTAAATCACTGTTGCCCTCTAGATGTGAATTTGCAATCTGCTCTGACGAACTTAAATCACTGGTGCCCCCTAGATGTGAATTTGCATGAGATACTAGATTGACAACTAGTTCTCACCCTTTTACAGTGAAACCGATGAAATGTAACCCAATTTCTGCTAGACACCTCCTAAACACCTCCTAACACACTAACTCACACCCACTCTCTCCAACTCTCTCCCTATGTACATCCTAAGTCGTCTATCACCCTCCTTCTGACATTTCCTATACCCAATCACTGTATGTAACCCCCTGCGCTATAGTGGCAGTGGAATGCCTTGCTTGGGGTGACACAATTAAATATATATATATATATATATATATATATATATATATAAATGAATAAGAAACAAAGAAAATTTTTGCAACGTTCAAAACATTAATTTAAAACAGTGCTCAATATAAAAATAGAACAATGAATATTTATTATAAACTATACTTTAGAACATTTACAAACTACAATCTACTACAAAATTGTACATTTTGTTTTGACATTGAAAGAACAATGTCTCATCAGGTAGTTAATAATGATGGTAATAGACATTATTTTTTAAAAGAAAATTTGTGAAAATTCACTTCTTTTTTGGAAAACATTTTCGTATGAGGTAAAGAGGATAGGAAAGATGAGAAAACAAAAAGAGAAATCAAAAAAGGGAGAAAGAAAGAGGAAAGAGAAGGACACAGAGGAAATAAAAAACAAAGATGCAAACAAAAGAGAAAGAAAAAAATTAGAGGAAAAAATGAGAAAATACACAGAGAAGGAAGAAAGAAATATTTCTTTGCTTCTGTTGTTTTCTGTTGTCTCCCCACCTCTTTCTTCCCCCTGTGTATTTTCCCACTTTTTCTTATTTTCTTCCTCCCTGTGCATTTTCTCCCTTTTTACTCTTTGTTAAGCCCTGACGTTGCATAACCGATTTATGTATATGCCTATATTTTACTTCTTATCCAAATTTGGGGTCTATTTCTCTCTGAGCCATTTCTCATTGGCTCTTTCCTCTAATTTACTTTCTTTCTCTCTTGTTTTCTGCTTTGTTTTTTATTTCCTCTGCATCCATCTCTTTCTTTTTTCCCCCCTTTTTTGATTTCTCTCTTTCTTTTTTCCCCCCTTTTTTGATTTCTCTTTTTCTTTTTTCTCATCTTTCCAATCCTACCTCATATGAAAAATCTTTTCAAAAAAGAAGTGAATTTTTATAAATTTTCTTTTCAAAAATTACCTTTATTACCATCATTATTAACTACCTTATGAGACATTTTTCTTTCAATGTTGAAACAAAATGTACAATTTTGTAGTAGTTTGTAATTTGTACATGTTTTAAAGTATAATTTAAAATAAATATATGTATATACATTAAGTTGGAAAATTTCTACTTCTTATTATAGTTGATTATAAACAATATATTTCCTATTTTATATGTGAGTATTTCATATTTTACAAGTACACAAATAAACTAATGCTTGATGGTAGAATTTATCTTTCATGCTAAATGATATTCTGTTTATGAAAATCTTCATTCAAGATCTTCACAAAAAACATGAAACACCCATTAATGGTGCCTGGCATACATCCTCATCGTCATCACCACCATCAAATTCATTTCAAGGTGAGTTTTGTGCTTTTAATTTTGAAATATATTTTCTTGGTAGCTTTTAGTTCTGAGTAGCTGAACATAGCCGCTTCCACCAGTGTGAAAAATCTATGAAAATTCATAATGAATAATTATTGCATATATAAAAGCTAAAGGCATATGTAAGTTTAATACATTTCTACTTTAGTTCAGTCTATATTTTCAATGACGATTTTGAATGTTTGAAATATGCATGCATTATTAAAGAGGCAATTTTTTATATGCTGGAAACATACCTATTTGTCGTTCAAAGAAATTTTAAAGGTAGCTTGGATATTTTTTAATATTTTCATGTATAAAGACATTCAATCTATTAAATTTATCAGAGTCACTTGAAAGACCATATAGCAGAAAGCAAGATGAAGATTGTTTCTGATAACTCGACATTACTGTATAAATCAGATGCGATTAGTTGTTATAATGAATTTGCTCATTGGAACAATGTATAGCTATTAAAGAGATGATGAAGAACAAGATGAAAGGAGATGTAGGGGTCTAAGTGAAAGAGATGGCTTTATGTTGCACACCTGGGTGCATTTAGGAAATTACCTGATTTGGCTATAGAATTGCTCATTAGATTATGGATTTGAGCATGTGAGCTGATTGACTTTAGTGAAAGTGGATCAACCATCACAGAGTTCCCAATTGATTCTTTGCTCAACTCTCATCTTTGAAAGGGGAAACATGAAGGCAAATTAATTCATTTATAATTCGAGTGGGTAGAGGCTTTCTTATAAAGGACTTGATGCCACTTTCCTAGCGAGCTAAAAGAGAGAGAATATTTCATGAATGTTGATTATCTCTTTTTGGAAAAATTAAAAAAGAGATTGTTAGTTATTGGATTTTTCCCAGCATTAATTCCCAGGATATTCAAAAGCTCTCTATCCCCAGTGAAAAATACAATGACAACTTAATGCCCTTGAAGTTAAACTTGTTAAAGAAAAGATAAAAAGAGAGTTGCATGTGTAACTTTTTGTTAAAAAATGGGTATGATGCTAAATGATTTTAGACTTAGTTGCAACTGAAATCTGATAAGACAACAGTTGGAAATGAGATCTGCTAGGTACGAAAGAGACAGGTAAATAAGGTCTGAAGAATTTACTTTATATCATTTATATTACCTTGCAAGTAGGTACCTTTTTAAGTAATGGACAGGCTAATCATTGCTTAAGTTGTTAGGTATCATAAGAGAAAAACAAAGGTGTTTTATATAAGATTTTGTTGTGGATTCTTGTTGAAAAACCACATAAAATAATAAATAAAAGCAGATATGGAGATAGAAAATGTAAGTTATATTGAACAAAAACATACAAACTGGAACACAGGTTAGTCAATTCAGGAATACTAGGAATACTGTTAGCAGGAATCAATATATACAATCTTATAGTGAAGAAGTATGTCCAGGTAATGAGTCTATATCCTTACTGACCAACTAATCGGCTGTACAACTAATCAACTCTACCACTCCTTTTGACAATCGCTATATTTAGTTGTCCCTCCCACTAAGGGCAACATGTGACATGTGGTCAGCTTATGAGTGGGAATTTCCGGGCTATATGGCCCGGCCAAAAAATACCTGTCTATTTTTCCCCAGTCGTGCTTCTACCCTTCGGCAGAACCATGACTGGGTTATTGCTCTCTGCTCGGAAGCAGAGAGCGCCCTCTGCCCGAAGGCAGAGAGCTGACAGTGAGAAATGACCTCGCAGCGAGAAAATGCTTTGACGATCACTGCCATTCTCTGTATAGGCAGGATTATATGTACACATTAGGTGAGTCCATTCTTATGGGAAAAAAGGGGTGCTCCCCAATAGATTTTATTATGAATTTCAACCAAGGCTAAAATGTCTATCAATTTCAGCAGTCTTGCTTTTTTTTTAATCATTTCACTCCAAGCAAGGCATTAGGATGAAAGAAGTTAGAAAATATGAGAAAAACTACTATTATGAAGAGAGGATAATAAAAGAATAAACATTAAGAAGACAAGATAAGAATTGAGATTACATTTAAATGTTTGAAGAACAAAATTGACCAGAAAGCAAGAAGCCAGAAGAGATTCCACAAGTGAGAAATGTGAGAAAAGAAACTGTCAGCATAAAACTTATAGTTATATCAAGCCATTTCAACCATAAAAGAATGAAAACTTGAAACCAATCTAGTACTGTGCTTAAATTCATAAAGTCTAGGTACCAATAGAGAAAAGTTCATCAGAACAATTGTCATGAAAGTATTCTTAGGGAAGGTTACATCTAGCCATTTCAAGTGTAAAATGATGAGACCTTGCTGCCAATCCAGTACTGTGCTTAAATTCATAAAGTCTAGGTACCATAGAGGAAAGTTCATCAGAACATCATGAAAGTATTCTTATGGAAGCTTACATCTAGCCATTTCAAGTGTAAAATGGTGAGACCTTGCTGCCAATCCAGTACTGTGCTTAAATTCATAAAGTCTAGGTACCATAGAGGAAAGTTCATCAAAACATCATGAAAGTATTCTTAGGGAAGCTTACATCTAGCCATTTCAAGTGTAAAATGATGAGACCTTGCTGCCAATCTAGTACTGTGCTTAAATTCATAAAGTCTAGGTACCATAGAGGAAAGTTCATCAGAACATCATGAAAGTATTCTTAGGGAAGCTTACATCTAGCCATTTCAAGTGTAAAATGATGAGACCTTGCTGCCAATCTAGTACTGTGCTTAAATTCATAAAGTCTAGGTACCATAGAGGAAAGTTCATCAGAACATCATGAAAGTATTCTTAGGGAAGCTTACATCTAGCCATTTCAAGTGTAAAATGATGAGACCTTGCTGCCAATCTAGTACTGTGCTTAAATTCATAAAGTCTAGGTACTATAGGGAAAAGTTCATCAGAATAATTACAATGAAAGTATTCACAGAAAAAGGCACAGGGGAGCTACAGTGGTGAGAAAAGGACTAAAGCCAAGATGCCATGTCAGGGCTGATAACACTGGAATTTCTTCTTTGGATTTTATCAAAAATTTCTGAATATATAGCTATAGCAGGAGCACCAGACCAGGTATGACAGCAATATTCAAAGCAAGGAAGAATGGTAGACTTTTAAATATGCAAGATAAATTCTAGTGAGAAAAATTGTCTAGAACGACAATTTTCTTAGCAGCAAACTTACCAATTGATTTAATATACACTTTCCTTTCATGTCAGCTGAAAATGTTAATTAACAGTGACAATTTTATTAATTTTTACATGAACAAATGTGAATAAAGTAAATGTTACTGCAGAATATCTTTTACAAAATATCTTCGTATAGATTCTTATATATTGCTTGACATGACAAATGTAAAATGCTAAAAAGTAAATATCTTTTGAAAGCTTTCCAAAAATTTTTCAGACAAGTGGCACTTTTACTAATCCTGAAAATAATTCCTCAATTAAAAGTGAAAACATAATATGAAAGAATGTAAATAAGATTCTGGGTCTGACACTAGGCATAAATCTTTTTAAAATTTCCCAACAGATTTGACAGAATCCATCATTAGTAGTTAAATAATACTGATTTTCTCCTTTGAGAAGAATCACATGATGTGCAGGGCAGCTATTTTTTTTTTTAGCCAGGAAATCTTTACAAAACCAAAACAAACCTAAGCAATGGTTGCCTTGGTGCAATGTAGATAAGCAGTGAGTGAAATGAAGCAAAGTATTTTGAATTCTGTCATCAGTAATTTGAGACCAAGTATCAAGTTTTATTCAGCTAAAATACACAACAAATGTTTTTCTGTCTTTTCCAATGTATCAGAAATTTTTCATCATGTACACACACACACACACACACATACACACACACACATACATATATATATATATATATATATATATATATATATATTTATATATATTTATTATTTCACATACCTATATATATATATATATATATATACAAACTAAATCTAAAAGTGAGCCAAAGCCGACCGTAGTAGATAGATAGATAGATAGATAGATAGATAGACAGAGATAGATGGATAGATAGATAGATAGATAGATAGATATAGATAGAGAGAGAGAGAGAGAGAGAGAGAGAGAGAGATGTATTTGTATGCAAGCGTATTTATCTATTTTCATAGAAACATATTTGATTAGTACTCCATATATTTCAATAAATTATTTAAACTTATGTTAATATGTATTTTTTTAGCACAAACTAATGGGTAAGCAGTACAATGTAGTGAGACTGTCTGACAAGGTTCTATAAGATAGTATCAAAACACAATGGCTTTTGTGTTGCAGTAACTATGTTTTTATTAGAAATTTATAATAAAAATATCAATATATATATATATATATATATATATTGTGTAATGGATTAATTGTTATCAAAGTTACACAGAAAGGAAAATAACACTGACATGTCATTTAAACAGATATATTTAATAAAATTACACAAAAATGTTTTGAAATATTAAAGAGTTAATTTATTCAATAAAATCACTATTAGATTCAGAAAGATTTGAATGAGTCTAATGGTGATTTCAAATGGACAGCATCTTGAAAAATTGACTTGGATTATCCAGACAATTTTGGAATCTCCTATACCTCTTCTCGACAGTCTTCTCGTTTAAGTAAGTGAATTAAATTTATCCAACTCTTTTCAAATCTTTTGCACTGTTATCAGATTGGCACCAAAACACTTTTAAATGTTTGTATTAGAGGACCTAGTATGATTTCCAAGCTGTACAGCAAGTTGTTTCTAAACATCTGGCAGAGCGAATTGTGTCATGATGATCTTTTTCTCAATGTTGGTGCCCAACTGGCCCTACAATATAAAAAACAAACAACATGCAGATGTAAAACTAATTTTTTTTTAATCATTTCACCCCAATCAAGGCAGTACTGCCACTGATGTGCAGTGGGCTACATAAGAGATTTAAAGTTTTAGGCAGGAGGAGAGTGAAGAGAAAGACAAACCAGCTACGGGGGAGGGGACAGAGAAAGGGCAAGAGAAGGATGCAAACACAGGAGTGAAGACAGTTGTGAAGGTAGAGAGAAAGAAAAAGAACAAGATACATGGAGTCAAGTGAGTAAGAGATGGGAATTGACATTGCATTTAAATTCCTGGATGTTGTAGCCATCAGGAAAGCAAGTATATGGAAAGGAGTAAAAAATATAAAATTGTGACAATTTATTTATCGCACCTTGTATTTATATGTATATATATCCTATTCTTTTTTATCCTATCATATATGATACGATAGAAAAAATTAACATTAACATTTTAATATTATTTAAAGTTGACAGGTATAAAATAATTTTACTGTTTCAAAAAAATATGAAATGTTCAATGACTGAATAAACAGAATTGATTTAACATTGAATAATAAGAAATTAATTAATTAATACTATGAATAGAAATACATGTCACTTTCTAACAATTTGTTTCAATTTTCTACTGCATAGTAGCTGAAACACTTGTAAGTATTTTAATTTATATACAATTCAAGGTATTGAATAATTTTTAAGGCTATGTTTTATCACTACTCCTGAGATTCCTGCTATATGTTCGTCAATCCTTCTACTGTTCATTACTTTTATAGAATTGTTAATTGTTAATCTAAAATATCCGCCTGTTATATACATGTATGTACTTATCCACCCAACTATCCATCCATTAAAATTTATAAATTAATAAATGTATGCTACTTCAAATATTATTTTTAATAATATAAATATATTAGATGAAAAAAATAAAATCCATCAATTCTTCAGAAATATATATATATATATATATGTGTGTGTGTGTGTGTGTGTGTGTGTGTGTGTGTGTGTGTGTGTGTGTGTTGTGGAATCTCCCCTTTGCATATGATAATGGACTTGACTGAGTATAGATATACTCCTGCCATAGAAAGAACAGGAGTTGCAGTTGCAGTTGGCAGTAGAGAGTATCGTAGAGATCTGTTACAGTTATTGGAGAGTTCCAAGAGTTATCAGTTACACAGAGACCAAACTAGCTCTGAGCTCCACTCAGCTAGAATAATATACATGGATATACTATTTCCAACAATTTCACTTCAAGACTAGTATATATTTATTTTCTTACTAATAGTATTCTTGGATTTACTAACCTGCATTCAAGTTTGTATATTACATTCAATATAACCTACTTTTCTATCTCCATATCTGTTTTGTTGTTCATTATTTTGTGCGGTTCCTCATGCGGAATCCACAACAATATGTATACCAATATATCAATTTGCACCCCTTTTCTTTTTCTAATCTCACATTTTCTTATGGAAATGATACTCAAACAGACTAACATACATAATAAAACATCTATGGAAAATGGTTAAAGTTCCCTTCATTTTAACATCTCATGACAGTGCACTACTCAGGAAAAAATTCTAAACTAAAATTTTCTGTTAATCTTTTTGAATGATTTGTGAGTGTTTTTTTATAGTTGCCCCAGCACTGTTTGTTTATAGATTAGTAATTTGGAATAATGCTCATTTTGTCTTTTTGCCTTGATAAAGTGCATCATGGGACAAAATAAAATGGTGAGTTAAATACAGTTTTCCTCTTGTCTTCTTTTTATTTAACTATATATATATATATATATATATATATACTATGGTCATCCACAGACAGATCTGTTTCGCTGTATTACAGCTCATCAGTACGGCTTAGACTCTGGTCGCTTCCTAACCCAGGATTATATATATATATATATATATATGGTTAATCGTGTAGGCGATTTAAAATACAGTTTTCCTCTTGTCTTTATTTTATTTAACCATCCTGTCCTTAATCTCAGAGTATATTTTTTACATAGGTTGTGATGGGCAAATTGACATTTTATCTTTTCATTTTTGCACATGCATTGTTTGTTTTTGATTTTATCAACTGCACAGTATAGCAGGGTCAGTTGAGAACCATCTGTAAGTTTGGAACTGGCAATCTGTACTGCTTGACATTCATGCTGGAAGCTCAAATATGAACATTTTAGAGTGTATTGCAGAGTTCAAGATCATTGAATAAATTTTAATATATCAGAAGGAACTTTGTTAATGTTCATTGAAACAACTTCGCAAACATTTCAATTCTATGAAAGGCACAGGCAATCAAATAACTCTGTTCAACAAATAACAAATTTTTATATACAGAAATAGAAATATTAATAAACAATATTTCAAACAGGATCATTTGTGTGATGTAATTACAGTTTTTGATCCAATGAATTTTTAAATAATATGCAGAGAACAAATTTAAGTTAAACAATTCAATTCAAAGATTTTCTTGTTGAATTAAATGTTTATAAATGTTATTATAATCCAAAATATATGTGACTGTTTTCAAAAAATCAGAATAGTGAAAGAAGGAATATTCAAAGTTCTTTTTCTTCTTCTTCATGTGCTGTGTTCGATCAGGACATATGCGATCATGGATTTCCACTTTGCTCTGTATCTTGTCACTCTCAATATTTTTTCTCTTGGTATCTCTTCCAAACCCCGCTCTACCATCCATTTGCTCAGCCCTTATAAGTACGTCTTGTGCTGCCTTCCTCTGTCTCTCCTTCCCTCTATCCAACCAGTGAGTATTAAATTCTCCAGGCCTTTCTTCCTCATTACATGTCCCAGGAACATCATCTTCCTGATCTTAAGTATGAGTTTTCTTCTTGTTTGCATCTTCTACAACACCTTATTGTTGCTCATGTATACAGTCCATGGTAGTGTCAGCATCCTTCTGCAGAACCACATTTCTGCTGCTGCAAGCCTCTCCTTCATCTTCGATGAGATCATCCAACATTCCCTTCCATACAGTAGGGCATATATCACATAGCAATCCAACACTCTTTTCTTTGTTTCCAATGAGATTTTCTGGTCTCTCAGTACTCTTCTGACAATAAGCTTCTGAAATTTGTCCTTGGCAATGCTAATGTGTCTTTGGGTCTCCATGTCAGACTTTCCATTCTCTGTCAGAACACTTTCCAGGTATTTAAATTTCTTTAATTTTTTTTATTTTAGTTTCTCCAACTTGTAGTTGGCATATTAGGCTCTTCATTTTGCTGATGATCATGCATTCAGTTTTCTTGAAGTTTATACTCAGTCCTTTCTTCTCGCTTTATTTTTCTACCTTCTGTAGAAGGTCCTGTGTTTTCCTTTCCATGTCATCTGTGTATCTTACATTGTTGAGATTGTAGCCACAAATGAGGAATTTCAGCAAGGCTTTTATTTCTCTCATAATTACTTAGCTGCACAGATGTGGTAAGAAAACACATCCTTTTCTTACACCCTTTTCTATTTTTGTATACCTGCTGAGTTCACTTCCTATCTGTACACAAGCGGTTTGCTGCCAATATAAACTCTTAATTATGTAGAAGTTGTTCAGCATTTCTATCAAGTCTTTGTGGCGCACTCTGTTGAACACCTTTGTATAGTCTGAAAAGTACAGATAAAGGTTCTTCTTTATTTGTAATGCTCTTTCAGATAGCCTTCCGAGCATGAATATCACATTTCTCATTCTGGTATCATAAAACAAAGCCACACTGTTCTTGTTCTATTTCTGGGCTGATTCTGCCATGTGCTCTGTTCAGCAGAATCTGGATGATGAGTTATCTACCTTTATTTGCATTCATAAACTGAAAATAGAATGTTTTATAAATTTTTTTGTTTGTAGAAAAGTTCTTGATCATTTTTTTATTGAAGTTGAGTTTGATTCAAATAAGATTGATGTTCAAATGTTTTCAATGGAAGATGTTTTTGGTGCAGGTCTTTGTTGATTTTTGTATGTTAAGATTTCTTCACAGAGAGAAAAGTTTGTTCATGTGTTAACTGTTAATTAACTTTAAATGTTTCTTGGCAAGGTTTGTGAAAATAGTTGAGTGAGAAAGTGCTCATTATGATGAGCACTACTTTTTGGTTTTGATTTATCAGGAAAAAGGTTTGTAATGTCTGCTTCCTCCTAGTTGCATCTCTCACTGGTGATTCTGCTTCATGCTACAGAATATATACTACTTCTGGTCACATGACAGGCTAAAAACATTTAAATTTTAGGCACAATTTTCAATATCTATGTATTTTAAGTATTAGAAAAAATTAGCAACTCAAAGGCGATTAATTTGTCATATTTCTTCAAAACTATTACCCACAATGGATAAATTGTTGCTTAGCTGCAATCTAAAAATTGTTTTATTTTTTATGTATTTAATGATTCTACCAACATTTAATAGCCATCTTTTTGTATTCATCTTAGAATATGACTCAACAAGTGTTTAGGTATTAATCCGAGGAGAGTGCAGAATATTCATAAAGAGCTGAATGAGTCTAATGGTGATTGCAAAGGTACAGCAACTCAGAAAACTCACTGTGATTGTTCTGATAAGAATAGAACTCCTGAATTTGTTGGTGAGTGCTTCAGACTTAACATGGAGGCCTACATCAAGTGCCTTGTGAAGTAATGATGCCCTGGGTTAAGACTGTGGCTGCTGGAAGACGCTATAATATCTGGTAACAAGACTCTGCATCATGCCACACATACAGAAGAACCCAGTCATGGTTGTTAGAAAATTTCTGCAACACATCACCCCTTACATCTGGCCATCTAACTCCCCAGACTGCAATCACCTTGATTTTTGTACATGGGGCACAGTTGAGCAAGAGACCAACAAAACTCCTTGATGAATTCAAGGCAAGGATTATGGCAGTATTCACCAACTTAAATAAGAAGATCGTCCAGAAAACTTGCAAGGGATTCCGAAGTCGTCTAGAGGACATGGTTAAAGCTAAAGCCAATTTTATTGAATAAATATACTCCTTATTATTTGAAAATGAGAAGTTCGTTATTTTAGTGTGTGTGTGTGTGTGTGTGTGCACAAACATAAATAGAATGAATAAAGAACAGGTAAGAAAAAGTGTCTTTAATCTAACATGTTTCACTTTAACAAGCTTCCTCAGAGCTTTTTTAAAGATGAATGATTTACAAAGTTGTTTTTTGAATATTTAAAATCCACAGCGACAATATGTTGATTGAGGTTTGATTTCAGTGGTCAGATACGTGTCACTAATCATTAGATGGATATCTTAAATGAAAGTGAATATTTGTGAAAATTTGCGTGTATCAAGCATATTTTATAGAGGGTTGCTTATCTATTCTTTTCTGTTAGTAGTGGAGAGCCCATTCTAGTGAAGGGTAGTTGTATACAGTTGCAGGTTAATGGAATTTGGCCTTGTTGTAGATAGCCCATCATAAGTCATAAAATGATTATAAATTCAAGAAAAGCAAATTGAGATGAAAAATAACATTTTATATATAACACATATCAATTAATGTTTTTACAATTGAAGTAATACATGAAGTATAGGTTCAACAGAGGTTAAAATGTTCATGGCAATAAAATGCTGAAAGAGAATTAATGCTTAGGAATTTGGGAGCTTGTAAGTAAGGAATGTCTTTGATGTATTTGCTCTTTAGGTCAGTAAGTAGTTTTTGAGATGAGGAAGAAGGGAAGGAGTGGTGAGCATAGTAAGCTGCTTGACTTGGGTCAAGGGAGATACTAATTACTCTCATCTGCCTGCGTCGGTCTATCTGTCTTTCTGTCTGTCAATGCTTTCTGTATCGGCTTTTTATATCTTCTTTTTGGATCACAGCAGCTCATTTGGGATTTCACCCTTGTATTTGGTTCTGGGCTTCCTATTGGCTGACAAATAAAATTCGTGTAGGCTTGCGAACTAGAAATTTAATATCTAATTAATTTTTAGTTTTCAACTGGAACATCTGCGCGGAGCCGGCATAGCAGCAACATCTTTTGGTCATTTGCTTTTTGGTCGTGAAAGCGCAAACATCCGGTTCACCACTTTTGCTCAGTATCACCACAATTTAAACTATAAAGGAATTAAGTGCATTTATTTGTCTGTAGTTTGTGTGAATGACAAAACAAAATACATTTTTGTTCAAAATTGTAGCAAAATAATGTATGAAAGGGACAGACAATTTTCTTTTTTAAAATAAAATATGAGAAAATCATGTATGAATGAATGTGTTTCTGAGTCAGTAAAGTTAGTATGTGTGGGAATAATAAAATGAAATACATTTCTGTTTAAAATTCTAGTGAAATAATGTATAGAAATAATAAATGAACTTTATATAAATAAATAAATACATTTTTGAAAATAAGTTGTTCATGGTTAGAAACTTTCAATGAAATAATATGTATTAAAATACTAAATATCTAAATATTAAAATTATTGCAATATCATAATTACGTAATATAAGTCATCATCATCATTTATCCATCACACCTAGATGGTGCATAGGACAGCAACTTTTTGTTGCTGTTTCTGTAACAAACTGTTTTTACGGGGCAGGGTTGTTAGCCCTGCACCCAAACCCCAAACTTGGAGGACCAGTGGACCATTCTTGGTCCTTACGTTTACAGCACCTGGTATTCTCAAATGGTCATCCATTTAAGTACTGACCAGGCTCAATGTTGCTTAACTTCGGTGATTGGACAGGAACCGGTGTATTCAACATGATATAGCCGTAGACAATATAAGTAAAATATAGAAATATTAAAACATAGATATAAAATTATGACTGAAAAATGCATTGAATACTGTTGTCATATCTGGCTGAATGCCCCTGCTATTCATCTCAGAGTTTTTTTACAGGATCCCGAGAAGAATCTGCTATATAATCAATCCTGGCCTGGCAGCTTGACTTCAGCTACTTTCTCACCAATAGGAGGTGGCTTCCCTCTGTCTATTCTGCAAATATTTTTCATGGCTTCTGCTCTAATGAGCTTAGCTCCCTGGTGCCCCCTGTACAAGAATTTACTCCGGCAACAAGACTGGCAACAAGATCCTGCCTGCCCTTTTACAATCAAAACAACCAAATGCAGCCATACTTTTACACTACCAGATTCTTTTCTTGCACTTCCCACCTGTGGAACTCCCTTTCATACTTGCTTTTCTGATAGCTACAATCTTCAAGAGTTTAAATGCGATGTCAATTGCTATCTCTTATCCTCTTGATTCCCATCCTTCTCTTATCCTTTCCCAACACCCCTTGTATCTTGTTCTTCCCCCTGTTCACTATACTCGCACACAACTCTCTTCACACCAGTATTCCCATCCTTCTCTTACACATTCTCTGACACCCACTGTAACTAATTCCTCTTTGGTTCCTCCTTCACTTTGCTCCCCTCCTATGTAACCTTTTACTCTCCTTTTACATAGCCACCTGCACACCAGTGGCAGTACTACCTTGCTTGAGGTGAAACAATAAAAAATGAAAACACCATATTATATCATTACAATATTATAATTAAGCAATATAAATAACATACAATCTCATCCCTTGTTCCCGGTTTAGGATGTGGTTTCCGGCTTTCTCTTTTCCAATCTTTTTACTTTTCCTTTATTATTTTTTTTTTCAATTAGAGTAGATAGACTAAACTATCGCCTTGTTCACACTCCACCTACGTCTATTGAACAGGTGAAGGGGCTCATCCCTTGTTCCTTGTTTAGGATGTGGTTTCCGGCTTTCTCTTTTCCAATCTTTTTACTCTTTTCTTTTTTTTTTTTCAATTGGAGTAAATAGACTAAACCATTGCCCGGTTCACACTCCACCCACATCTATTGATCAAGTGAAGAGGCTCATCCCTTGTTCCCTGTTTAGGATGTGGTTTCCGGCTGTCTCTTTTCCAACCTTTTCACTCTTATGTAGCCCCCTGCACATCAGTGGCATTACCACCTTGCTCAGGGTGATATGCTTAAAAAAAAAAACAATACATATATAATAAATAGGAGAAAATATAATAATATATGATAATTAAAATATAAATTAACAATAATTATAATAATATTAATAATATTAATAATATTATAATTATAATACAATAAGATATAATAATATATAATAATAGGGAGAAAAATATAAATAATAATAAAAAATTATAAGGAGAAAACAATTTTAATAGATTAATTATGAAGTAGAATAGAGAATACAATATTACAATGTTATGAATATATGGAAGTATTTTTAGATTACTTAATTATATCTATTAATAGACATATTTTGGATTCATGGATTATAGATTTGTAGAAAGATGTAGAAGTAATGTAGAAGACATTTTATTTTTTTTTTAATTGTATCACCCCGAGTAAGGTGGTAATGCCACTGATGTGCAGGGAGCTACATAAGTGTAAAAAGATTAATTAGAAAAGAGTGAAGAGGAAGACAAACCAGTTCGAAAGGAGCAAGAGAAGGATAGGAATACAGGTGTGATGACAGTTTCAAAGGTGGAGAGAAAGGAAAGAATATACGGGGTAGGGAAAGAACTAGAGTCAAGTGGTTAATTTTAATTTTTTTATTTTCCTCCCTGAGCAAGGCATTTCACTGCCACTACTGCGCTGGGGGCTACATAGAGTGGAGAAAGGATGGTTAAATATAGGAAATGTTAGAGGGTGGGTGATAGGCGGGTAAGGATACCGAGAATTGAGTAGATGAGAGTGTTCTGAGAATAATTGGAATTTAGTGTGATAGGAGGTGTCTATTGACCCTACATTTAAACACCTGGAGATTGTAGCTGTTGGGAAAACAGACTTGTGGAAGGGAATTCCACAGGCGGGAAGCGCGAGAAAATAAGCTGTTGGAGTAGAAATTACAGTTACATCTTATCTGTTTAACTGTAAAAGGGTGGGACCTAGTGCTAATCTAGTATCTCATGTAAATTCATGCTTAGGCGGCACCAGTGATCTAAGTTCATCAGAGCAGAAGCCATGAAAGTATTTGTAGAAGAGGCACAGGGAAGCCACATCACGCCGGTGAGAGAGTGGTTGCAGCCGGTCTGCCAAGTCAGTATCAACCACGTTACAGATTCTCCTTTGTATTTTGTTGGATTCATGGATTATAGATTTGTAGAAGTAATGTAATGTTTTGATTGCGTGTTTATAGTTGGTAGTCATGCTATTAATATGTTTTCAAAATACTTCCTCCTTAAAAGGTTATGTTCTTTTTTAATTAAACTAGCATTAAAGAAATCAAAATTGTGTCCTATGTTGTTTCAGTGTAATGCAAGAGAGTTCAAACGTATGTCCAAATGTCTTTTTGTGTTCATAGATTTGCACTCTTAGATTTTGTGATGTTTTCCTATATATGCATTATTGCATTGTAGACGGTGTATTTTTTGTAAATCCCTATGTTTGAATTGATGTTTGATATCTTTTTTAATATGATGGTGTCTCTGTGGATTTTAAAAAATTAAAAAAACAAATTTTTAAATCATTCATCTTTAAAAGATCTCTGAGGAACTTTATTTATATGAAACATGTTAAAAGAAAGAAATTTTTTCCCTACCTGTTCCTGACTTATTCTTTTCAAATATATATATATATATATATATATATATATATAAATATTGAGAGAAACACTTAGATTCAATACATATTAACATATCATAAAATCATTTATTGAAATATATAGAGTATTAATTAAATATGCTTCTATGGTGTATATCATTTAAAGTTATTTGTAAATAAAAATCTATGATACACTTAGTTTATCTGCATAATAAAACCTGGCACATACAAAACAGTTTATAATCAAAATTTATAATAGGGATAGATATTATAAGCTATAATTTATTATATAATCATCCTGAAATTTATGCTAATAGTTTTTGGTTCATAGTAATTTTGTTATAAAACAGTGAGTTTCATAACATAATTGAACTTTAAGTCAATGAAAATAGATGTGTACATTATTAATCCTTGATTAGTTTTCTTCCTATTTTTGCATATACTATTATTTCACTATTTACTGCAAATTTAGCTGTTTGTAATGAATCTGTTTGTCTTTGGCTGAAGGCAGATTGTTACATAATTTCTTAAATTCAATGATAATCATACCAGAGATTATCACAAAATAGCAATGATCTTAAAGGATAACTTTTGTAATTGTTGTCCATTTAACATATACAGGAAAACTGTTATGCAGTTATTTTGTCTGTTTCATTTATTATATATTTATTATATATGAAAAAAAATTATTTTTTTAGTATTCTTCCTTGTTTGATTATTTTCTGCATCAAATTTTAATATCTATTTTTATTAATAATATTGTAAGCATTTCAATAAGTTGATGGGAATAGAATAAATGAATCCTTTTTTAGAATATAAGACTTCATTGATCTCTCAGTATGTTCTCTTATATCTTCTCTTATATCTTCTCTTATATCTTCTCTTATATCTTCTCTTATATCTTCTCTTATATCTTCCATCTTCAAAAAAAGAAAGAACAAAACAAAACAAAAATCAGTTCTTTTAGACAGTTTGGAGCTGGTATAGTATGTGGCTTAACGTCTGAATGCAGCCTGCAAAATCCTATCACTGGTATAGTATGTGGTCTACCTTAAAAAGTGTATAAGGAAGTATTAAAACTGTCTGGTAAGGGTTAGAGAAAACAGTTTCAACAAATAGCCAAATGCTTAATAACAGCAAATGTGTTCAGGAAATTTTCATTGCCGATACGAGCTACAAAGAGGAATGAGCGTTTTACTTCAGTATGAGAATATACAAGAGAGACAATCAACAAGTTTATCTTCATACCCTACCTGGTGGCAAATGCTGCTGGTGGCACCAGGGGTGGTGTCAGGGGTGGCAGTCCTGCCATAACCACCAAAACCATGACATAGCCCCTAGTTGGTCGGCCGATGAAGACAGGGTATTGCACGTGCTAACACACGTTGTATGTTAAAAAAAATATATCTATAAATATATTCTAACTAAGGTAGGACACATTCAAACTGGGTAGGCTACATACAATACCAGAATCAAATATGTAGGCAACATACTATACCAAAACCAAAAAGGAAAGCCACAAACTATGCCAGAATCAAAAAGATGGGCCAAATACTATACCATAACCAAAGTGGTAGGCCATATCGACATGAAAGTTTTTATAGAGAAATATCATCTTGCACTTCAGTCAGTCAGTTAAATGCCATATGTGATACATGCTTTGTGCGATCATGTCTCGAAAGAGACATGACTGACTGGGCAGAAGATTATCCCGCAGTAGGTTGCCACTGCTTTCTGCAGTAGACTGATTGCCAGCCAAGGCTATAGAACCCACTCCATCCTGTTATTTAACCCATTGCATTTCACTTACCTTTAAAAATGTACATTCTAAAAGCCATAACTTCAATATCTGGGATCAAGAATATTTGTCGAAGGAACGTTTGTCTAAGGAACAGTGATCTAAGGAAGATTGGTCTAAGAATATTGGTTTAAGAAACACTTGTCTAAAGAATATACATCTAAGAAATAATCATCTATAGAATTATGGTCTAATGTGGTTTGTATTAATATACAAACAATGCATGCCAATAAATGCTTATAAACCATATGTATCATCACCAATTAATGTTACCATAAGTGTCTTAAATATTATTAAGTAATATAGTCAATATCAATAAAATTGAGTGTTATGGACACAAATAACATGTTAATTGATAAAAAAATATAATTAAAGAATTAATGCCTATAAACTATATGTATCATCAGTAATTAATGTTTCTATAAGTGTTTGAAATATTATTCTGTAATAGAATGAATATCAATAAAATTGAATATTTTGTACATGAATAAAGTGTTAATTATATTATTATATTATAGACTATTATTAGATCAGTATTCTATAGACCAATGTCTTTAGACAAGTATCCTTTAGATAAATGTTCTGAAAAAGGTTTCCCTTAGACCACTATTCTTTAGATGAATGTTGCTTGAAGCAATGTTCCTTAGACCAATATTCTTTAGATGAATGTTGCTTGAAGCAATGTTCCTTAGACCAATATTCTTTAGATGAATGTTGCTTGAAGCAATGTTCCTTAGACCAATATTCTTTAGATGAATGTTGCTTGAAGCAATGTTCCTTAGACCAATATTCTTTAGATGAATGTTGCTTGAAGCAATGTTCCTTAGACCAATATTCTTTAGATGAATGTTGCTTGAAGCAATGTTCCTTAGACCAATATTCTTTAGATGAATGTTGCTTGAAGCAATGTTCCTTAGACCAATATTCTTTAGATGAATGTTGCTTGAAGCAATGTTCCTTAGACCAATATTCTTTAGATGAATGTTGCTTGAAGCAATGTTCCTTAGACCAATATTCTTTAGATGAATGTTGCTTGAAGCAATGTTCCTTAGACCAATATTCTTTAGATGAATGTTGCTTGAAGCAATGTTCCTTAGACCAATATTCTTTAGATGAATGTTGCTTGAAGCAATGTTCCTTAGACCAATATTCTTTAAACAAATGTTTGCTGAAATCAACCTCTTCATGTATTTGTAAAATCTCTACATATGTTTTACAATAAAGTAATAGATATTGGATGTGCGTTGTGATGCAGTCGATATTAACTCGGAACGACAAATCGGGGTGCCGAGTTTGAGGTCCATTTGAATCCATTGCATTTACTTATGCACAAATACCCTTGGGAAAGGTATTAATCCGTCTCTTTCCTCCAGTTATGGGTTAAATAATAGGACAGATTGCCTTAGCTGGCAACCAGTCTACTGCAGGCAACTTACTGCAGGAAAATCTTCTGCCCAGTCAGTCATGTCTCTTTTGAGACATGATTGCCCAAAGTGTGTATCACATATGGCACTTAACTGAATAGATATTTATATTATCTCTGATGATCTAAGAAGAAAAATGTAGGAATTTCTATCGCAAATTTGATGAACTTAAAAACACATCTTTTTGGCCTCCACCTTGCTCGTGTTTTCTCAGTTGATTTTATTTCTTAAACTATCAAGTGACCGATTGCCACTCATTTCACACATTTAGCTTCCATTTTGGGTCTGTTCTTCTGTCAGAAGACTAATGTTGTACTGTCTTAACTTCAATAAAAACTATCTATCTCAACCTAAGGTGTCACTTGAAAGCTGAACAACATAATAAAAATCTATTTCTTATAACATAATACTTACAATCTGTTTCATGAAATAAAAAAATAACCAAACCTAAACATTATAAAAAAACATAGATTCTATAATCGATATCATTGCCATTATGTTTATGAACTGTCTATTTTCAAAAAATATCTTCAGAATTAAAATTTACAATCTTATGACGGCTTACAATTTAGTAACATTTTAATTTAATTTAGTTTAGTATTAAAAAATACTTACGTACTATTATCATAAACTTGTTAGATAGCACTGAAAATCTTGAAGAGGTTCAGTATGGTTTGGATGAATTCGTACACATATTTAGTTGTATGAAGATTAGTAATGATACATCATGCAATTGATGCAGTTTTGCTATAATATATCATCAGGATTTGACTTGGTTTCCATGATTGTTACAGGCTCTTGCACATCATACGGAAGACAAGTAGAAATTCCCCCATAAATTTTAAGGTGGAAAGTGATATTACCTACTCAAATTCTTAAACCAAGGTTTCACATGACATAGCTGGTTAGATAGGACGTTGGCAATAATGTCACATGATCATAATTTTGAGAGTGATTCTTTTAGTAGGTAAGGTTTAAAATACAGTTTAGAAAATAAAATAATCTTTTTTGAAGCTTTCATTTTAGTTTTACTTCCAAGTTAATAGATTAAATTTAATATATCTGAATAATTAAAATATTTTGCATCTTTTCATTGTTTTTTCCTTGATTATCAGTAAAATCCATAAAATTGTTCATATTTTCAAAATTAAAAATTCTCTTTATTAAAAAATCTTTCAAAAATAAAATATGCTTTTCTGAAACTTTATTTGAGGAAGATTAACTGATTTAAAATTTAATTAATCTGAATTGAAACAGATTACTTTCAATTTGAAATATCTCAGAAAATAACTTTTTAACACAGAGGTGGGTGTTTTATGAGGTATTGACAGCTGATATTTTGGAAATTTAACTAACAGGTGCATAACTGTAGAAACTGCTTGATGAATATTACATTAATACCTTTTCTGTATAATTTTTCTAACTCAATAATCTTAAAAATTTAAGAAAATAGTCTTAGCAATCAAATAATAACATTTAACAATTCTTATAAATATTCATTATTCATCAAAAAAATTTTTTTCTTAAAACAAAAGTGTCCATAATATATGTTATTCCTAAAATCAATTTAAGGCTTTTCTAATTGAATAATCTTAGATTTATTGTTTTTTTTTCATGATTCACGTCAGATTTTCATTAACTATATAACAAAAAAAAAAAAAAAAATTCACAATTTAATTCGCCAAAGACTTGACCTAATAATTAAAAAAAAATTAAGCCCTACAAAAAAGAACTTCTCCAAATGTCATAAAATTAAAGATTTAGGAGAAAGTGATATAAAAAATTTACAAAAATTGTCTAAAAAAAGGAATATTTTTAAAATAATTTCATTTATTTGTGAATAAGTCCTGAAGGTTTCAGTCAAATCTAACAATTAGTTCATTTTTGTAAGAATTTCCAAGTCAATGTGTCTTCCACCATAAAACAAGACACGCTCAAACATCCTGTACAAATTGATGGTTCTTTGCTGAAACTAGAAAAACAAGTTTTTTTAACCAATAATTATTTTCTTCTATATGCTGTGTCCCTTCAGGACGTAAGTGATTATGGCCTTACACATCTCCTGATCTCTTGTAGTTCTTGCATTCACTATTATATTGAAGAACAGACATCCCATAATAATCCAGTACACTCTTTTTTGTTTTAAACACAGCACCATCTACCTTAAACTTTCTTTAAACTTAATAACTCAAAAACGAAGGATTTTCGAACATATGTTTATATGGTTTTTTGTTCATGTTTTGGTGTGAAGAGCTTGGCCCCCAAAGTTTGTAAAAGTATTTTTGAACTACCCTGTATATACCTTTTTTTTTAGGGATTTCTGTTGTACTAGCTGAAAATCTTGAGGGCATCACTTCTAGCAGTACAGATATAGATGAGAAAAAGGACTCTGGGGGAAAAAATGTACAATCTGTTTCTCTTTTTTTCTTAACCTGACTGGAATAAAAAGGCATACACAGTGTAAGAAAAATACTATAACATTTGAATTATTTTTTATCAGAATGCAAATAAAGTTCTATTGTAGCATAGAGAGAAAATCTAATCAGTTTTTCCTATTTTTAGTTAATTTTTTCACAACAGAATTAATATTAACCAACCAATATTGGCAAAGTTTTTAGGATCTAAACTTATTTATAAATGAAACTTTGTCTGTGTGTGTGTGTGTGTGTGTGTGTGTGTGTATCCGTTAACTATAGACTCCGAAATGGCTGAACCAATTTTTTTGAAAATTTACAGTGTTCAGGTCATAAAGAGTTTTACATCTGTGTATATATATCTTCATGTGAATATAACATATTTGTTCCTTCATGCGTGTGTCAGGTGGAATGTAGTATCAGGTTGCTGTTTGTGCTATGTTATATTATTCACTGGGTATTTTAGTGTGTGGATTGTACTATTGAATTCATTCATTGTTTTTTTTGCATATTTAGGAAAGGGGTGATTTGAAACTTGATGCCTCATAAAAGATAAAATAGTTCTTGTCCTAGTACTTTTGCACAGCACAGTATTTTAATAATATTATAAGCTAATAGTCAGATGATATATTGCTCATATAAATAAAATGTCCTGAAAATGTAACTGAAATTGGCTTTGTAAACCTATTTTATTGTGATGAAAAATGTATGATAAAATCTGATGTGTGTCGATATGTGGGATAAATCTCTACTTTTGTTCTGGGGTGAACATCCATTTGGTTCTCTCTTTCTCTCTCCATTTGAGTTTTTGGTTGTCCAAAATATCTGCACATTTTTTAATAAAACTTTTACCATACAAAGGTAATTATTTATTTTACTCTTCTCTTTGTTGTTACTATCACACACACACACACACACACACACACACACATACTCAGTAAATAGAGATCAACTCAACATTGTAAAGTGTCAGCTCAATAAAGATAAAGCAATTTAGATGTCATATAGATAAGCATGCTTAAAAGAGGCCAACACAATATAAAGCAATTAAACATCAACAAATCCTACATCATGTAACAAACAATAAAAAAACATAAACGAATAATACAACATTCATCCGGCAAAAAATCACATACACACAATGATATCAAATAAATCCAAACTTTATATAAATAAGAATATATATATATATATATATATATAGATATATATATAGATATAAAATAGTTTTATTAAAAATGACAGACAAGGTATTATTTTTTATATAGTTTTTCATGTGTTTGTAAAATTTTTTCTTTTTGGAACTCAAATTATATAAGAATTGTCTAAAAGTTTTGTACCTTCGAGCACTTTCGGTTATACAATGTTTTGGTTGCTGCACTCTTTGGTGTTCTTCACAGTGGTGACTTATATATAGGTACTGCAGAACTGCAGCACCTCCTGTTTTTACTCCATATTATTGATAAAGGTTAATATAATGAGTCTTTTTTTATTTAATCCTTTCTTCATAGTTGAACATTATATAATCCTTAAGCCTAATGTCAGCAGCCATCCTCTCGTTCATAAAAAATTTACAAAACTTCACAGTTCCAGTAATGTGGTGTTTGGTAGTTGTGCATATGTGCACATGTCTAAATAAAGAAGCTGAGTGCTAGTTAAAGAAGGCACTGTTACTCACACAGCGCCAACTCTGTTGTTTGAGTGTATTTTTGACTCAGCATGTGTTGTTCTTAAAAACTGTACCAAATTCTTGAATATGAACAGCTGTAGATGACGATCATGCTTCCAGCTATTCTATTTAATTCATTGTTTTTTTTTTCAGTTATTTTATTGCATAGAAAATTTCAATAACAGTTAAGAAAAGAAGCCATTCAACACCTGATATTCAAATATCTAAATCAGGAATGAGGTACAAGAAGTATATTAATAGGCAGAAAAGGAGGAGTTCAAGCCAAAATAAAAGCAATTTATACTAGTGCACATTTCATTTACTTTTATGTACATCCACTTTATTTAATAATGAGAAATGCAGCAAGTATTACGTAGAATGTGAGGATAGTTTTCTCTAATATTTTGGTTATTTCAACATTCTTCTCAAGATCAGCAGAACATTTATCCATTCTCAAGAAGTATATGAATGTCAGCATTCTGTGTCCATCCTCTACAAAGTGGAATTTTAACATACAGACCATCAACAAAATTTCTGAAAATTTGCATCCTTTAAAAAGCTGCCTTACTGAAATTGAGCTAACATCAAATGCAAATGAAATCATTTCAAAAGCAACAGGAATTTTATAATACCTGAGTGATGATAATTTCATGTTTTGGTTAGAGCTTTTTCATCAGATTATGCTTCATGTCAAAGTAGTTTACCACAAAATGCAATCTTGAGAAATTAATGTTTAAGTCAATGAATATATAACAGATATAACAGATTTCAAAACTGTTATTTTAGAAATAAGAATTTTGAAATACTGTGAAAATCCTTCAAAGACATACATGACAGAAGCAAAGGAAGTGTGTGACTGCATATGTGTTGATATAACAGACAGATATTCCTCCACTAAACACTAAATTGTTCAACCAAAAAAAGATTCACTAATTTTAAGAATGAACTGTCTACAGAAGAGATAGTACTGATGACCGATGCCTTTCCCATGATTGACAAAAGAAAGCTTGAAACTGAACCAGAGGTATTCTATATTAGATGCATCAGTTAATAAAAATGTTGGATCACTGTGGTGTACCACAATGTTTTTCTTGTCAGAATTCATCTTGTACATTTATAAATCTACCATTTGTCCATGCATTGAATACTGTTGCCATATCTCAGGTGCTTCTACCATTCATCTTGAGTTTCTTGACAAAATTTAAAGGGGGATCTGCAATATGATCGATCCTGACTTGGCATCTCAATTTCAGTCACTTTCTCACTGACATGACGTGGCTTCCTCTTCTACTCTAAAAGTTTCTTTTCTCACATTTCCCTCCTGTAGAACTCTCTTCTATTTGCTCCCCTGATAGCTACAATTTCCCAAAATTTAAATGCAAAATCAACTTAATTTCTTGAATACTGTTCACCATTTATCCTTTCCTAAATACCCACTCTGTACCCAGTCTTTTCTTTCACTGTAACCCCCTGCACACCAGTGGTGGTGCCATTTTGCTTGGGGTGAAATGATTAAAAAAAGATCCAATATGTATGAATATTGCAAATTAATTAAGCTTCCAAAATTTATCTTGAAAAATAATCTAGATGGTGTTTTTAGTGAAATTACAAAACTAATAAAATTCCTTTTGATAATTCCCATGACTACATCAGAGCCAGAATGTTGCTTTTTAACACTGAAAAGATTAAAAACTTTTCTAAGGAGCGTTATAAATCCTGAAAGACTAAATGCATTTACAGTGCTTTCAATGGATAAAAATTTTCCCAACATTCATCTAGGGATTAAGAAGTAAATTATGAAGAAACAATAAGAATAAATTTCATTTTTAAAAGAATGGATCAAACATGAACTGTAAAGATTTATAAGCAAAATATATTTGTTTCATTTAGGATTTTATCAAGTTTATGCATAAATTTTCTTTTTATGTGTTTGTTTCATTTTACACAAAATTAAAACAATGGCTAAAAATTTTCTGAAATGGGACCCATACTAATTTTAACCACAAGCCACTACTGATTCTTAAGATGTCTGTTGATTAAGGTAACAGTTTATTCAAATCATAGTGGTGGAGAGAATGTTCTCATCCTGTTGTCTATGTCTTAGGATATCTTGTCTAGATCTTTTTTTAGTATTGCTTGGTTAATGCTTACCCTGTTCCCACTGAGTAAGAGTCTTAATCAAAACATTGGTTCATGAATTTGTATAGTAGTTTTAAGTTCAATCCTTGGCCTGGGTAGTACAGCCTCAGTGGAAACAGAACAACAACTAAAAAGGGAGTAAGGCAAGATATCCTTAGACATGGCCAGTGATACGAAAACAATCTCTACTTATAGATTAGATAAAGCATTCAGATTGAAATTCTATGAAGGTTACTCTGATTGACACCTGAAGAAGGCCAGAAACATTGTAATAATGACAACAAAAATGAGAACATCAGCCTGAATGTAAATAATGCTAATTCCTCATCACAGAAGCTTAGACAGGAATGCTCTTAGTTATTTTATAATTATACTAGCAGTATAGCCTGGCGTTGCTTGGGTGTAATCAAAGCTTTAAAGCTAATCCATGGTCCTGGAGCTCAGACTCTTTGGACATAGGCACAAAAAAACGCAGGTTGTTCAAAGTTTGATCTCAAAGCTGTAGAACTTACTAAAATGAATGGATGTAAGTAAAATTTTGATTTCTGGTATCAATGTCAAATAAGTTTTCCATTACAAACTAAATTTTGAAGGCTAAATAAGTCCTCTGAGTAAATGGTATCATGGCTGAGACTAAGAACTACTACTATACCTACTTAGAGCCAAACCCAAAGCCAAAATCAAAAAAGGGCTGAAAATTTGATTTTGATCAAACCCAATAGAATATTGGGGTATCGATTTCCAATATCAAAGTCAAATAAGTCATCCAAGAATAGACTAACCTAATTAAGTCCATGAAAACTTATCATACCCATCGGGAGTAAAATAGGAGAAAATGAGCCATATTGATGGCTGAATATTGATTTTTGATCAAATTTGATAGAATATAGGGGTATCGATTTCCGATATCAGGAAAAATGAGTTTGCTGAGAAGATCTACTAATGTTTGAGATTAAAAAACTATAATTTTACCAAGTTAGAGCAAATTTTGCAGCAAGAACCATGATAAAAGGGCTGAAATCCTGATCTTGATCAAACCTGATATTGAGGTATTGATTTTTGATATTGGAAAGAAATCATAAAAAAGTAGGAGCTCATGACCTGACCTGAGGCCTATAGAATATTTGTGTGAAGTTTAGTGAGAATCGAATAAAAATTATGTATTTGTATAAAGGACATACAGACAGACAGAAAGAAAGACAGACACACACAAATATCTTACCTATTATATATATAGATAGTGATTACTGTGTGAAGCAAAGAAGTACAGGTCTAAACTCAATTTCATTCAGACATTACCAGTATAATAATAATAATAATAATAATAATAATAATAATACCAGGAAAAGGTTCTGATAGACTCATTGAAGGGATTCCTGATACCCTAAGAATTAAAGAAATACAAAAATTTTACTCACAGGTGCAGTTCACAACTTACAAAAGTAAATGTTGTGGGACCTCCCCTTTTTCTATGATAATGGATTTGACTTGAGTATACAATTACTCCTGCCATAGAGAGAACCATAGAGATCTGTTAGAGATATTGGGACTGATCTGTAAGTTACCGAATGATACCAAAGTTACACAGAGAATACCGCGTCAGTAGGTATAGTACCTCTGAGCTCTACTCAGCCAGCCACGGATATACTATTTCCAACATGGCTTCACTTGTATATATATATATATTTTTTTTTTTTTTAATCATCTCACCCCAAGCAAGGCATTCCACTGCCACTATTGCGCATGGGGCTACATAGGGGAAGGTAAAGGGAAGGAGTGGATAGACATAGGGAATGTCAGGAGAAAGGTGATAGATGAGTAAGGATAGCGAGGATGAGTGTCGGGCAGATGGGAAGAGTGTTTGATAGAATGGGAGCAGGTTAGTGTGTTAGGAGGTGTCTATTGACCTTACATTTAAACTCCTGGAGATTGTAGCCGTATTCCTTACTAATCGTATTCCTGGATTACTAACCTGTGTTCCAGTTTGTATATTTACGTTCAATATAACCTATTTTTCTATCTCAAATATCTGTTTTGTTGTTTATTTTTGTGTAGTTCCTCACCTGGATCCACAACAGTAAAATCTGTGTAAAATATGTGATATTTTTAATTGAAAATTTTTGACCTTAGGTCTCTGGGTGGGACCCAGAGAGAAATGAGTATACACCAGAATAAAAAAGAACAGAAAAAAAAGATAAAAAACAATGATGCAAAATAACTTGTATCATGAATAGTTAACTTGAAGCAACGTCATCTAATTAACATTTATATATTTTATCTCTTTGTCTCAACTTGAAAAACAATCACCAAGTCGCAAGTAATAAGCAGTCAGAAAAAGATTTTCATTTTGTCTGCACCTTGGAAAATTCTGTTGGTAAAAAATATACAGATACTATTTTACTTGTATTTTTTTTTAATTAGATCAAGTGTTCATGTTGAACTGAATAAACTTGTCTTTCCCACAAGTCTTGGATTGGTCATGTGCAATGATAAATCAATAAGTCTATAGCTTGTCACTTGATTATTTACTGAATATAGATTTGAATTTTTCACTGTGTAGCATTGAATTTTTTATTAAAATTCAGTATTAAATTAAGTGCATTGGCAAAGAAAGATATTATATTGAAATATACCTGTTGCATAAAAATTATGCTATTTAAATCTTTAGGTTGCTGTCGTTGATATACCTAAAATATGAAATTGTATATGTATTTAAAATTAAGTGCAAAAATAAATTATTTACATTTAATATATATATATATATATATATATATTAAATGTAAATAATTTATGTATTCTAACTTCTGTGAAAAAAGATAGAAACTAAGCACTGAATTATTTTATGAAAAGAATACATGAATTTTAAACTGTCTGCAAATGTTGATGATCAGGCGTTTTCTTGTGAATTAGACGGAAAAAGTTAATTTCATGCCATTTCCTTTGAGCATTTATACCAAAAGATTTTTTTATTATTTCAGAAATGCTCTGAAGAAGTTTCAATTTAGAGATGGATTTTAATAACTAAATTATATCCAACCTAATAGTTAAGTGCAATACATGATACATGCTTGGGCGATCATGTCTCAAAAGAGACATGACTGACTGCCAGAAGATTGTCTTGCAGGAGGTTGCCATTACTTTCTGTTGTAGACTGGTTGCCAATGAAGGCTATGGAATCCAATCTGCCTTGCTATTTAACCCATAGCTAGAGGGAGAAGTGACAGATTAATACCTTTTCCAAAGGTATTTGAGAGTAAGTGAATGCAACAAATTCAACAGAAATTCAAACTTGGCTGCCCAATTTCTCATTCTGAGCCAATATCCACTGCACCACAATGCACACACACAGAAACACACACACACACACACACACACACACACACAGACCCACACATGTACTCAGTAAATAGAGTTCAACTCACCATTGTAAAGAGTCAACTTAATAAAGATAAAGCAATTAAGATGGCATATACATCAGCATGCTCAAAAGAAGCCAACACAATATAAAGCAATTAAACACCAACAAATCCTACACCATATAAGAAACAGTAAAAAAAACAAACCAATAATACGACATTCTTCCAGCAAAAAAAAAAAAATCACATACATACAATGATATCAAATAACACCAAACTTTATGTAAATAGAAAAAGGTTGAGAAATAGCAGCAGAAAAAAGGCCCAAAAACCCTGAAGAGTAAAGATATTATAGAAATGCCCTCACAAAACTTCATAATCAGCATGACTGAAATAAAACCACTCAGGTAAGTGACAATTTTCTCCACATTAATTATCTATATATATATAAGAGTTTCATTAAAAATGACAGACAAGGTATTATCACTAAGTTTTTTATATAGTTTTTCATATATTCGTATAATTTTTTTCTTTTTGGAACTCAAATTATATAAGAATTGTTTAAATGTTTTGTACTTTTGAGCACTTTTGGCTATATTTTTAGCCATTATCAAGAACTAATTTTGTTTAAATAAATATGTATAAAGTTTATTTATATAGAGTCTTGTGTATGCTAAGTTCCGAACATGGTAAGCACATTGTTACCATGTTCATAACTGATGTTGTTAAGTGCAGGATCTCTCTTTTTTATTAGTAATACCTCCATTATTTTTATCTTCTTTTGCATGTGAATGATGCCATTATGTATGTATTATCAATAAGTATATCATGGATAAGTTCTGGAAAATCTTGATATATGTTTAAATGAGATTGGATAGAATTGTTGTTGGAATGGTACAAGACAAATGTTCTCGTCAATTTTGTGGTAGTTTAGCCAATGTAATTGTTCAGTAATTTAGATAGTCGAAGAACACAGTCCTTCAAAGGATATATAAATTCGCATCCAAATCTGTAAACAATTACCTATGTTTATTTATACTTTGTTATTCACAAATAAAACAAAATGAATTCTTGATAATGGCTAAATGTATAGCCAAAAACACTTGAAAGTAATAAATCCTTAGACAATTTTTATATAATTTTTTTTTCATAATCATATTGCCCCAAGCAAGGTTTTTTACTGCCTCTGTTGTGCAGGGGCTTACATAGGAGGAAACTTATAAGAAAGAGTGACAGGTTATAGGGGGTGTCATGAAATTGGTAAGAGAAGGATGAGAATACTGATGAGAGTGGAGTGGACAGAGAAAGAAGCATGAGAGAGAACATGCAATTTAGTGAGATAGGAGATGACTATTGACTTTACATTCAAATTCTTGGAGATTGTAGCTGTCGGGAAAGCAAGTAAATGGAAGGGAATTCCACAGGCGGGAAGTGCAAAAAAGGAAGATGCCAGAGTAGAATTTGTGTTTTCATTTTATTGGTTTCACAGTAAAAGGGTGGGACCTAGTTGCTAATCTTGTGGCTCAAATAAATTCATATATAGGGGACATCATTAAGCTAAGTTCATCTGAGCAGAAGCCGTGAAAGTATTTGCAGAAGAGATATAGGGAAGCCATATTGCGCTGGTGAGAAAGTGACTGTATCTGAGCTGCCAAGTCAAGATCAGTCACATTACAGATTTTCCACTGGTATTTGTCAAGGACTTCTTGGTATAGAAGGAGTTCTGAAAGGAAAATAAACTATACAAACACATGAAAAACTATATAAAAAACATGTCTGTTGTTTTAAAAAGTATAAAAGAGAGATTATTGCCAAAATACACAATATGTATATAGTCATCCAAAGTTCATCAGTATGGTTAGACATCTTATTGCTTCTCACTAGGATTGAAACCTAACTGGATTGACATCAGTCAAAGATTCTACCTTAGAGCTATGGTTGATATATATATATACAGTGTATCAAGGCAGCAAATAATTTTCTAAACATATACTGTTAAATATAAGAGACAATGAATGTTTATTATGTTTAATCATGAGCCATTCTAAACGTTGTATTTTGGCTTTAATTTCAGTTGAAAATAAAAACAAAAATTCTCCAACATTTGGATAATTTTTTATTAATTTGCTTCTAAGATTTCGGCTCACATGAGCCATCTTCAGAGAGGTTATTTAGATAATAATACAATAACATCCACCATCACTGATGATTTTATTTTGTTTTGACATAAAACTCCGCTAGGCAACAGCATTAGTTACCAAAAATAACAAATGCAGTTCTCAAATTTGAAATGCGTTTCTATGATGTCACACTGCATGATAGCATAAAATGACAACATCACACGTTACATTGCATTTGGTTTTGTTGTCATTTCATGCTATTATGCGGTGTGATGTCATAGAAACGCATTGCAAATTTGAGAACTGCATTTGTCATTTTTGGTAACTAATGCTGTTGCCTAGCGGAGTTTTATGTCAAAACAAAATAAAATTGTCAGTGATGGTGGATGTTATTGTATTACCGTCTAAATAACCTCTCTGAAGATGGCTCATGTGAGCCGAAAGCTTAGAAGCAAATTAATCAGAAATTATTGAAATGTTGGAGAATTTTTGTTTTTATTTTCAACTGAAATTAAAGCCAAAATACGACGTTTAGAACGGCTCATGAATAAACATAATAGACATTCATTGTCTCTTATATTTAACAGTATATGTTTAGAATATATATATATATATGACAAAATATAGTCTTAAGGTGAGGCAGGGGGCTTGGAAAACCTGATGCACACAGGGCAGTTTGAGGGAAAGAGGAAAACAACGCATAACATAACTGATGAGTTTGAGTAAATGGACTTTAGAACAGAGTTTAGGAGAAATAATAAACAGACAAAACTTATCGGGAGCTACAAGGGACAGGAAGACATGGATAGCCTTGGTCGCTTATGACCTGAATATGATTGGCTAAAATTGCTTAATATCTGGGAAGATCATATGTAAATATAGTTTTGGAATGCAGGTTTAATTTTTTTCGCTCTTTTACTTCATTATTTAATATAATTTTTATGAATTAATAGATATGCATCTGTTATGTCACCAAGTATAAATGAATAACTCAACAACAGAATCAGAATATAAGTTGTATTCGGCGGAAAGACGGTTAGTATGTACAGAAGTGATTAGTAATATTTACAATAGAAAGATACAAGGGTCCAATTCGTCGTAAGACGTGTGTATACGTGATTACTTCCGGTACGCCAACAGAAGTGTGACTAACTCTTCACTGACTCGCACTGACTCTTCGGTAACTCATTAGAGACTCTCAAGTGACTCTCTACGACTGTATTTACTAGCCTTCCCACGTAGGCTGGATGTGACACATGGTCATTTTATAGTGGGTATTCCCGGCCATATAGCCGGGCCAAAAAATGTCTGTCTATTTTTGCCCAGTCATGCTTCTACCCTTCGGTGGAACCACGACTGGGTTAATGCTCTCTGCTCGGAAGCAGAGAGCGCCCTCTACCCGAAAGCAGAGGGCTGACAGTGTCATAGAGTCGTCAGTCTAGTGACTCTCTACAACTTGCTATATATAGCAATGGGAACAGTCCATTTGTAGTCAAATAGGAGCGGCGCCCTAACAGCATCATAAATGCTTTTCTTCTTATCCTCACTTTGGAAATCTATCTTCTTTTATAAATGTTTCAATCAACATTTCTTACTTATTTTTCATAGAGTTTCAACATTCTGTTAATATTGCTTTTAATGAAGGCATTTACTATTTTGAAAATCCTTGTATTTTTCTAGTAAAATATATTCCATATAATTGAAAAAGGCATCTTCTGAAAATTTGTACATACCAATGCTATTAAGTGCCAAAGATACTTTTTTTACATGTGCACTGTGAATAAGTCATCTTCATTTTTGATTTGTGTTGGAGAGAAAAAAGTAGTTTTCTTTAAATTAATTTAATAGTTTTTTAATGAATTTAGTAGTCGTCAGCACATGTTCATATCCAAGCATCAGGATCATCATCCTCTCACCTTATTCCCTATCTCTTCTCTAGTGATGGTGACAGAAATGGCAGTGAAGGACCAGTCTACTCCTGAAGAGTTGTAAGTCGGAGTCACAGAGGAGTGTGGGTGATAGACGTGGTTGGGCAAGTTAGACCCTCCTGACACTACAGTGCAGATCCTTTTCATGTTGATGTTTAGACTAAAAGGTCTCAGTCCTCTTATCAGGTTGTTCTATCCCAGAAAGGCAGATTTTCCCTGGTCTGGCTGGCCTGTGTTAGGGATATTTTCAATATTTTTTTTTTATAATCGTGTTGCCCCAAGCAAGGCATTTTACTACCACTGTTGAGCAGGTGGTTACATAGGAGGTAAGTTATGAGAAAGAATAACAGGTTACAGGGGGTGTCAGGAAGAGGGTAGGAGAATACTGATGAGAATGGAGTGGATGAAGAAAGGAACGAGAGAGAGAGAGAGAGAGAGGATGCAAGTTAGTGAGATAGGAGATGACTATTGATTTTACATTTGAATTCTTGAAGATTGTAGCTGTCGGGAAAGCAAGTAAATGGAAGTGAATTTCACAAACAAAAAGCATGAGAGAAGAAGCTGATGGAGTAGAATTTGTGTTTACAATTTATTGGTTTCATAGTAAAAGGGTGGAACCTAGTTGCTAATTTTGTGGCTCGAGCAAATTCATGTATGGGGGGTATCAGTGAGCTAAGATCATCTGAGCAGAAGCCATGAAAGTATTTGTCGAAGAGACACAGGGAAGCCACATTGCACCGGTAAGAAAGTGACTGTATCCGAGCAGCCAAGTCGAGATTGATCACATTGCAGATTCTTTGTTGGATTTTGTCAAGGACCCCTAGGTGGATAACTGGAGCACCCGACCAGATATTTCAGCAATATTCAATGCACAGGCATATGGTAGATTTGTTTTGATCCTTAATGTGTTGTTTTAAGCCTCCTCAAAGCCTCTTGCTGCTGATGAGTTCTCCAAAGAGGATGATACATGGGAGTTGAGTGGGATACATTCTGTATATGCGAACCACCTAGCAAAGGCTATGTTGAAGGATGGTAGTCTTCACTCTGGGGAAAGATGTTGTTGTTGATCTGGTCTTCCCAACTGATGCAAAGAATTCCTCAGAGCTTTATTTGCTGGAACTATTCTAGATGTTTAAAGTCTCAACAATAGGCCTTGTAAGTGTACAGAAAGGTGGAGAGAACCATAGCTCGGGAGACCATGATTCTGTTTTTATGGTGAAAATGTAATTGCTGAAGACCCGATGTAAGAACATTCTATACTCAGTATGAGCCAATTTCATCCTATTGTTAAGATCTGTTACAGAGATAATATCATTCAAGATGATGTTGCCAAAGTAAGGAAATTCATTAATGACTTCTACTGGCTTTCAGTTGATGTTGATGATGATGTCCAGTGTTAATTTATAATAAATGTATTAGCATAACTACCTCATTTTGTTTTTTACATCCATCAATATTTGTGTTTATATATATACACTACCGGCCATAATTATTAGGCCACCCCAGTGTTTTAAAAAAATTATGTATTTCATGCTATTTTTTAGTATTTATTGCCAAGTGAATAATTGTAAATGAAAATAGAATGGTTCTTTTGTTAATACTGCACAATAACATGTGCATTAAATGAATTTATAAATATTTGATAATTACCTATATTGCAGTTTCATCAGTGAAAGAATTAAGAAAATTTAGGGTAATTTGAACGAGTTCATCTTTGCTTCCTTGCCTTGTAAAATTTTGCAAAGTAATAATAACAAAAGAACCCTTCTATTTTCATTTGGCAATAAATACTAAAAATAGTATGAAATACATCATTTCTTTTAAAAAAGAACTGGGGTGGCCTAATAATTAATTATGGCCTGTAGTATATATATATATATATATATATATATATTGGTTGTATCAAAAATCCAATTTTTTTCTATTCTACAAAGCTTGTTGGTTGGTTGGTTGGTTGTTTTGTTTTATGGCTTATCAATCTCAGTGGGTCATTTAATGTCAAAAAACTTTGATGTGTTTGTTGCTTATAATTATTTCACTCTAGGCTCTGATTAAATTTGAAATATAGTTTCATAAATAATGTACCTATTTGCTTATATTGTAGTGTAGATTTATAAATGTCTGCTCTCCTCATATTCTTTGGATGGAAGTTCATTATCTTATTTATTCAGTGCAACATTTTGATATAGTTTCTAATTAAGATAAAATTAATATATATATATATATATATATATATATATATATATATATATAAAATGCATGTGTGTATATATATGCACCTTCAAGTATGTTTTTAGAGACTTTTGTAGAGAACCCTATATTTAAATGGTGGTATACATTTTTAAACTGGAGTCATGTGTTTGTTTTTCATTATTTTTATAAAATTTATGTGCTAATGACTTGGAAAAGTAATGAATTCCTGATGAATTCATTTCATGATTCCAGGTATAGAAATCAGCTATGAAAAGCAATGTTATTTTAACAAGACACACCTACGGGGACTTATTAGGCCTTAAAAAGCTTTTTTGCTCTAATTGGTTTATTCTTTGACTTGCATTTTATTTTTTTAAATTTTTATCAAGCCTTATTTGAAGTAGAAATTTTGTTTTCATGTTGCTACCAAAGATGCATAGGACATTGTACACACAGTTCTTAATCAGGATTTTTTAGATGACAATTTCAATTTTTGATTGCTACAAAGTCTGGTAGGGTTTGAGAAGAGCATCCAGATATGTGTATAAATTCTTGAAATATTTTCAAAGGTACCTCAGAAGAAATAAATTTTTCTTTAATTATCTTGTTGGCATTTTAGATGCATATTTATATATCGTGTAAGTGTTATATAACTATTTCTTCAGAGTGTACTCTAATTAAAGATCAGCTTTAAGCAATGTATATATTTGTTGAAACTTATGATCTTTTCTTCTTGTTCTACCTCATTATAAATTAATTCCCTTGTCTCAGAGATATGATGATGGCTTGAAAATAATTTTGCTAGGAATTTTGATTTTACTTCTTTCATCTACTTCAATTTTTATATTTTACTTCAATATATAGACATCATTTCTCTGTTTTGCAAAAATATACTTTTACCTGGCAGCTTTCTTAAATAAAATATTTCATCATTTTTGCAAGAAAAACTTGAAGTAGGCTACTGATGACTATTTAGAAAATTTATCTTTTAATTGTACAATGAGCTTGAGAAAACTGAGACTTTGTTAATGTATCTATCTAGATTTATCAGTTAAATGTTTATGAATATTAGCTTATACATTTAGAGTAATCTAGAATGAAATGAACTTAGTTGCAGATCACATATACACAGGGGCAAATATTATAAAAATAGAAATATCAGATACTTTTTTTTTATAAAATTACTTTTAAATGTTAAATTAGTGACCAACAGCTCTTAAAAAAAGAAGAGACTTGTATTAGGAATAAGAGACTTGTATTGTATGACATTTCTTTTATTTATACTTGCCCATGAATTTTTGAGTATAAAAGGTGTACAGGAGAGAAAATACTGGAATGGCAACCATCAATTATTAATCTGAATTCAATCAAAAATGTAGGGTCAATTGTGACAATGACATTATATAAAATTGGTAAACAATATGACAGCAAATAAGACCTACAGGAAGCAATTAAAGTCATCATGTCAAATATTGAACTTGCTAAAGTAAAATATTTAACAAAATCATTGAATAATAGATTGCTGGTTGTTATTGTGGCGAATGGTCACTATATTAAGATGTAAAGGCTTCAAACAATTTTCATATATGTTTGTTAAAAAGTAATTTGTTAAGGTAAAAATGTATTGAAATTATGGATGTGTGTTGTGGTACAGTGGATATTGGCTCAGAATTAGAAATTGGAGAGTTAAGTCTGAAATTCAGTTGTAGCATTCACTTATGTGCAAATACCATTGAAAAATGTATTAATTCATCTATTCTCCCTCCAACTATGGATTAAATAGCAGGACAGATTTGGTTCTATAGACTTGGTTGGTAAACGGTCTATCTTGCCTTGAGGATAAAGGAGTTTGCATAAGGTCAACACCCCTACCTGTAAAAAACAGAAGTATCAACAACCTGCTTGTCAATGGTGAGGGGTTGTTGATCATCTATGCTCTACTGGGAGCAACGAGGTTTTAGGTATTGAAAGTACACTAATTTTGAAGTCTTATATGGAAAATTTCCAGGATCATGTAACATATCTTCTTTTCTCATAAAACTAGTGTTGCTATACTATAGGATAACCAAGCATAATAATGATAAAAAATAAAAATAAAAATATAAATAAAAGTTGAATGAGATAGGCTAGGTTAAACATCTATTTGCACCAGAAAACAAATTTTAAATCTAAAAGCTGAGGATCTCTGTATCTTTAATGTTAATGTTTTCAATAAAAGTTGAATGAGATAGGCTAGGTTAAACATCTATTTACACCTGAAGTCAAATTTTAAATCTAAAAAATTGAGCATCTCTGTATCTTTAATGTTAATGTTTTCAATAAAAGTTGAATGAGATAGGCTAGTTTGAACAGCTATTTACACCAGAAGTCAAATTTTAAATCTAAAAAATTGAGCATCTCTGTATCTTTAATGTTAATGTTTTCAATAAAAGTTGAATGAGATAGGCTAGGTTAAAAATTTATTTACACCTGAAGTCAAATTTTAAATCTAAAAAATTGAGCATCTCTATATCTTTAATGTTAATGTTTTTAATAAAATTTGAATGAGATAGGCTAGGTTAAACATCGATTTACACCAGAAGTCAAATTTTAAATCTAAAAACTGAGCATCTCTGTATCTTTAATGTTAATGTTTTTAATAAAAGTTGAATGAGATAGGCTAGGTTAAACAGCTATTTACACCAGAAGTCAAATTTTAAATCTAAAAACTGAGCATCTCTGTATCTTTAATGTTAATGTTTTCAATAAAAGTTGAATGAGATAGGCTAGGTTAAACAGCTATTTACACCAGAAGTCAAATTTTAAATCTAAAACATTGAGCATCTCTATATCTTTAATGTTAATGTTTTCAATAAAAGTTGAATGAGATAGGCTAGTTTAAACAGCTATTTACACCAGAAATCAAATTTTAAATCTAAAAACTGAGCATCTCTGTATCTTTAATGTTAATGTTTTCAATAAAAGTTGAATGAGATAGGCTAGGTTAAACAGCGATTTACACCAGAAGTCAAATTTTAAATCTAAAAGCTGAGCATCTCTGTATCTTTAATGTTAATGTTTTCAATAAAAGTTGAATGAGATAGGCTACGTTAAACAGCTATTTACACCAGAAGTCAAATTTTAAATCTAAAACATTGAGCATCTCTATATCTTTAATGTTAATGTTTTCAATAAAAGTTGAATGAGATAGGCTAGGTTAAACATCTATTTACACCAGAAGTCAAATTTTAAATCTAAAAGCTGAGCATCTCTATAATTTTAATGTTAATGTTTTCAATAAAAGTTGAATGAGATAGGCTAGGTTAAACATCTATTTACACCAGAAGTCAAATTTTAAATCTAAAAGCTGAGCATCTCTGTATCTTTAATGTTAATGTTTTCAATAAAAGTTGAATGAGATAGGCTAGGTTAAACAGCGATTTACACCAGAAGTCAAATTTTAAATCTAAAACATTGAGCATCTCTATATCTTTAATGTTAATGTTTTCAATATAAAACTTTAAGTGGCTTTATTTGTATTTTTCCCCAGTACACTTTCTTCCTGCTATATTTATAACACTGACACTGTCAATAAGAACATTATTAGCTTGCAAAAACTCGTTCTCAGAATAAAATATATCACTAATGAATTATCCTATTTTGTCATAGGTAATTATTTGACCATTAGATTCATTAATATATGGAAATAATTATTTATAAGTAATATGAATGCAAAATGCATTACTAAGGATTCTGTGTAATTTAGTCTGAGTGGAGGTTTGTGCACGTGACACAATGAGTTAATGCATTTAGTAGCATCAACCTAAATGATACCACTGCTTGCTATTTACGTCAGAAGGTTCTGTGTGCATTAAACTATACAAAGAACAATTAAAAGACAATTTTACAGTTTTGATTTTATACTTTTCAAAGTGCCAATAAATAAAACAAAACTTAGTATGGATTTTTAGTTTGAAATCTTTCAAATTTACATGAACAACTTGACATGCAAACGGAGAAACTATAACTTCTTAATTCAAATGACAGTGTAAAATAAAACATGATATTAGATCTGAAATAGTTCACATTCTGTATTGATTTTATTACAGTTTTGTTATCATTTCTCAAATACATCTTATAATTATATAAAAATATCCTCTCTGCAAATGAATTATGGTTATATAATTAATATCTAGTTAATATTGTTTAATCCAATAATCTCTCACTATATATATATATATATATATATATATATATATACAGTACTGTGCAAAAGTATAAAGAGTTGGTAGTGAAGAATGTTTATATACATGCATACAGTACTGTGCAAAGTATTAGGACAAGAACTATTTTATCTTTTATGAGGCATCAAAATAATTGCGACAATTTTCCAATCGCACCTAGTATATATACAGTACTGTGCAAAAGTATTAGGACAAGAACTATTTTATCTTTTATGAGGCATCAAAATAATTGCGACAATTTTCCAATCGCACCTAGTATATATACAGTACTGTGCAAAAGTATTAGGACAAGAACTATTTTATCTTTTATGAGGCATCAAAATAATTGCGACAATTTTCCAATCGCACCTAGTATATATACAGTACTGTGCAAAAGTATTAGGACAAGAACTATTTTATCTTTTATGAGGCATCAAAATAATTGCGACAATTTTCCAATCGCACCTAGTATATATACAGTACTGTGCAAAAGTATTAGGACAAGAACTATTTTATCTTTTATGAGGCATCAAAATAATTGCGACAATTTTCCAATCGCACCTAGTATATATACAGTACTGTGCAAAAGTATTAGGACAAGAACTATTTTATCTTTTATGACACATATTGACAGAAAACAAACAATTTCATTAAAGTCATTTTATTTGATTTACTCAACAAATGATTTAACAAGAAAAAATACTTGTTACAAAATAAATTTTATATTTAGTATAATAGCCTGTTGCTTTGATCACAGCCTTCATTTTGTCAGGCATTGACATCACAAGTTCTTCAATGTATCTAATGGTATCTCCTGCCAAGCAGCTTGTATTTGTTCCCAAAGTGTGTCCTGTGAAGTAACATTAGATTTGTCAATTTGAAAGGGGGGAATAAGAAAAAAGTCAGTCATATCCAAGGATAATAGAATAATGAGTAGTTTCAAGATAACTTGTTTAATAGAAAATAAGAAAAATTAAATATAACTTCTTTTTAATATATATTTTACACTTAGTTTTAAACAATCAATATTTAGTAGAAATTTTCTTGGCTTTTCACCTGTTTTTGAATTTCAGTGAGGTTTGTAAGAAAATCATCCCTGTCTTAATACTGTTGCACACTATCGGTAGTGTGCAATAGTGTTAGGACAGGGGTGATTTTAAACTTTATTTTGATGCCTCATAAAAGACAAAATAGTTCTTGTCCTAATACTTTTGCTGTATATATATATATATATATATATATATATATATATATGTATAAGTATGTGCATATGTTTATAATTATGTTATGGTGGCAAATAACAGGCCCCTGAAATAGTTATTTGCTTCCAGTACTGGCTGTAATAAAATGTTCTTTGGTAAATCAAATTACAAAAGTGCACTCAAAATATTAAACCCAATTTTACTCAGGAGTGAAGAATTCTAAAAATATTCACTAAACAGTGATAATTAACCAAAATGCAACCTTAAAGAGCTGTATCAGTGAATTACTCTCAAGTGCCATGGAGAATTTCAGTAATGTTCTTGATCAACATGGATGTTTGTTTGAGAATGAAAAGAAAGAGGTGTTTTCATTTTGTTCAGACTAATAAGACTGACTTAATTAACCAGCAAATAAATGATGGTATAAACAGAAAATAAAAGCTTTTGATAATGTGTTTTGTAATGAACTGAACTGCAGCTTATAACCTGTAGTTGTTTTATATGTTGGGGAATAGGTGGGAAAGGACATAAATGTTTACAAGCTATGTCAAATACTGTTCATTATTTATAGCATTGAATTTAGAAATCAGGAAGCAAAGATGGAGGTCAAGGAATAAAAAGAGTAATGAAAATTTTCAGTCTGAATCTATTCTGCATGTACAATGGAAAATAATCAAACTTGTACATTTCTCCTGATATATTGTAGTGTAGGGTGTAGCTGCCACGAGGCACGATTTGCTACCAAACCTTAATGTAAAAATCAGCAGGTTCATTTTCTTGCTGAAGCCAGAAAAGTTGACAAGACTGGTGGCCTTGTCACCCCTTGGGACAATGTGGCCAGAAAATATAGTTCCTTATATTTTAGGATAACATGAAACAATAATAAAGTCTAAATGAGAAGTATGAGACAAAGCAGTAAAGTTAGAATAAGTAAGTAAAAATATGACAAATAAGCTGTTTTAATGACAACCTTTTCTAAAATATAGGATTTTTGGTCTTTGCATAAGAAATAGAAACCCCCTTAACAGTCTTTTGGATTGAGACCTTCTAAGAGGGCAGACGTAAATTTGTTATCTCCAGTGGCAGCACATTCGTTTTCGGTACTGTTAAGGAGTAACTCAATTGCCATAGACCACACAAGGTGCCAACGAGGTAATCAATATTTTTTTGATTCATTTTCCACCAAACCCTAGACAAATTTTATAGTTAATGAAATTTTAATTTTTCTAAATGTTTATTGCATTTTAAACCCTTTCTTAATTTGTAAAAATGTACTGCTTTTGTGACACAAACGATTCCTGTTGATTTAAACGCTTGTTATAATTTCCCTGTTTTGTTACAACTATTTATGTAAATTTCAATGTTTATTGTCTATTGTACTTATTTTGTCTTTTTTCGAATTTTGTAATTATCTATCTTTGTGTACATTCTTCCTCCACATGGTCATGTTATTTTTGGTCCTAATTGCAGTTTTCACAGCTGCACAAGTATGGTAAAGGAAATAAAACCTTTTACAATATATCCCTGCAGTTGTCAGTTCTCTCACGTATGTTTCATGTGGCAATGGCAATTATATAGGGAGCTAGTTAATTGTTTCTCTTGTTCGGCCTTGTGTCAGACTTAACCAAACTCCCTACAGCTTACAGGTTTTATGCAGAGTTATAATCATCAGAATTATTATCAGAAGGTTTTCATCAGAAGGTTGGTTGTCGGCAGGATGGAATTTGTGAAATAGTGTGAAATAGCGTAAGAAAAATAAAATATACATTTTGCATTTTAAAATAGAAATTAATTAAAAAGAGGAATAACAAGAATTCGTAGAAATTAATGTTCATTGAGAAAGTTAAGTGTATCAAGAGTTCATACAAAATGTTCTAGTAGTAGTTGTTGAAATAGATAAGGAGAAAGAGAGAGAGGGCAATGTCCAGGTCGCTTGAAGTTTGAAGTTACATTTTTGATGTGTGTCTCTCGCTGCTCCCATCTCTGACTGACTGTGACTGGTTAGAGACCATCCTTAAATAATGAATACAGTCACATGGGGTGGCTCAAAGAAGGATTTTTCTTTAGCTGTAGGAAAACCGTTTCTCTGACGCATTTTGAATTTTGTGATTTGATGATCAATCAGGATCCAGAGTTCTGCTACAATTTAACTTCATGAACTTTTATATATTGATTACTCTACAGTGAGTTTAACTGCTAGAGTACCTATTCAGAGAGTATTAGAACATTTATTGATGTCATTATATATTACAAAAAATATTTTCAAGGCTTGTTTGAGATGAAAAATCTTAAAGATCAGCTAAGGATTTAGTTTTATTCAAATAAAACAGAAACAAATATTGGTAAATAACATAAAGTATTTATTCTTTACAAAAATATAATCGCCTTGAATTCATAGTAGAAATCTTGTTACCCTACTTTAACTCGCTTCCATTTTCTTGCTTTCCTGATAGCTACAACCTTCAGGAATTTAAATGCAATGTCAATACTCATCTATTAACCACTTGACTCTAATTCTTTCTGCACCACCCTGTATATCCTTTCCTTTCTCTCCATCTTTGCAACTGTCATCACACCCGTATTCCCATCCTTCTCTTGCTTCTTTCTAACTAGTTTCTATTTCTTTTCACTCTCTTCAACCATATTTTTACTCTTATGTAGCCCCCTGCACATCAGTGGCATTACCACCTTGCTCGGGTGATATAATTAAAAAAAAAAATTCATAGTGAGAACTTAGATATTCAATGGCCCTAAAATTTTAGATAATATCTGATAAATCTAAAAATGATTTATGCTGTCAGATATTTTCACAGATTTCCTAGTCCGGTTGAAATCTGACAAATCCTTTCACCCTTAAAGCTTTAAAAAGGTTTTATTTTTCATTGGATGGAATTGCAAAATTGAGTTCTTGCATAAATATATTCTAAAAGAACTAATAGAAAATGGAAAGAAAAAGAATAAAGAAAAACAATAAAATACATTTCCACAATTTACTTCTTTACTTAATTCAGACAATTGTTGACTATGTAAAAAGATGTCAGATTGTCTATTGCATATATTTGTCTTTACTGAAATACTTCTTCTTCTCTGTGTTATGTTCCTTCAAGATGTAGGCGATCATGGCCTTCCATGTCTTCCTATCCGTGGTAGCTCTCAGCACGCTTTCTCCTGTTACCCCACCCAAACCTCGCTCTGCCATCCACCTGTTCAAGCCCTTCAAATATGTTATCCGCTGCTTTCCCCTGTACCTCTTCCCCTCTATATCACCTGTTAGTATCAGGTTCTCCAAGCCCTTCTTCCTCATTGCATGTCCCAATAATTTCAGCTGTCTCTTCCTTATGCTCAGTATTAATTTCCCTTTCGTTTCCATCCCATCTAAAACCTCATCATTGCTCACATGCTCGATCCATGATATCCACAGCATCCTTCTGTAGAACCACATTTCAGTTGCTTCAAGTTTTTCCTTCATCTTTGATGATACTGTCCAGCATTCACTGCCATATTGAAAAACAGATAGCAACCCAGTACTCTCTTCTTTGTTTCTAGCAAAATTTTCTTCTCTTAATACTCTGCTCAGCTTTTGGAATGTGTCATTGGCCATGCCAACTTACCTTCAGATTTCAGTATCGCACTTGCTGTCTTTTGTTAGAACCCTTCCCAAGTACTTAAAATTTTGTACCTGCTTGATTTTAGTATCCCCAACCTGTAATTGGCATTTTGGGCTCCTCTAATTGCTGATGACTATCCATTAGGTTTTCAAGAATCTCTGCAGTCAACCATTTGTTTTTTCTTCTGCATCTGATTTCCTCTGGGACAATGTTGTTTGCTGATGTCACTAGTGCTTCTTTAAGTGCATCTCATTTTAAATTTCCATTTCCTATTTGTTCTTTGTACTTGATTCTCACACACTCAGTGTATTTTTTCTGCAGGTCGAGGTCATTCTGGAGTGTGTTGTATTGTGGGTCTGGGTGCTGCACTAGGCTTCTTTAGTCTCTAAAGTTTCACCCTTAGTTTGCAGATAACTGGAAGGTGGTTGCTTCCACAGTCAGCACTTGGGTAGATTTTGCATTGAATCACTGCATTTCTGAATCTTTTGTTTATGTTTATATAATTGGTTTGGTTTTTCCTGTCACCTTCTGGGCTTCTCCATGTCTATAGGCATCTTGGGTGTACTTGAAACCAGGTGTTGGTTATTACCTTAATACCACTGGACCCATCTTTCACCCCATTCATTGCAGATTCTTAATCCAAAGTTGTCAGTTGTCTCCCTGTTGTGGAGTAGTTCTCGCACTAGTTATAATCGTGCTATGTCAGTTGCTAATCAACTTAACACACCCTAAATGTTAGGAACTTGGTAATCTTCTACTGAAAGCTGACTTCTTAGTATTTGACTAACTGCCGACTAATATCAACTGCCTAGTAGTTCTATTGCACTCCAATAGACCTTTAAAAAACTCTCTAGAACTTCTAAGAACTCCTATGAACTTCCCAAGAACTTCTCAAGTTAACTTCCTGTTAACTCTTATTAATATAGGAGGGAGAGTACATTATCTGAGGAATAAGTGTGTTTCACCATAACACTCCCCTTCCCTCTCCTTGTGTACTTTGGCAATTAAGTCTTCCAAGATGATTCTAATTTCTTGAGTTTTACACTAAGCCTTGGCATTGTCAAGACTGGAGTTACAAGATTCTGTTTCTTTCTCAGTGCTTTGTATTGTTGGTGCATAGACGACTATAATTACTATGTTGAAGGGCTTCCCTTTCAGTTTGATCAGGAGAACCCTTTCAGAGAACTGACAGTATCCCAGAATGCATTTCTTCATTTCTTTGTCCAATATTAAGCCGACTCCCATTTCGTTATTTTGACCTTCTGCATATATCATCCTGTGGTTCTCACTGCTGAAGTCTCTATTGTTAGGCCATCTAGTTTTGCATATTCCCAGAATATTGATGCTCAGTCAGCTCATTTCCTGCTTAACATTCTTGAATTGACCACAGTTGTTGAGCATCCTGATGTTCCATATTCCTAGGGTAATTTTTTGTTTGTTGTGCACAGTCACAGGGTAATGGTCCAAAGACACCTGTTGCACATATTCCTTTCCAGGCAAGGGACAAATTTTGGAAAACTGTATCCCCTTTATGCTGGTGGTGCTAGCAATCACTGGATGATGGACAAGTGACACCTGCTGCCCATGTCGATCCTTTGGAAGTAACACCATTCATGCCGTTGAGCTTTATATGTATAAAAAAGCCATGTTTTACTCAGGAATGCTAGTGGAGTGGTATATTGTTGCCTTCTCCAACGTGATTTATTGAGACACCATCTCTTGTCAGCTGGCCATTGACTTCTTCAGAGTTCTTCCACTTTTTTTGTAGTGTTGTTTTTGTTCACAATGAGTTGCTAACCTCCCACCTCACTTACAAGCCTGTGCAGTGGGTTAGCCAGTTTAGTTTCCAGCATTCTAACAAAAAAAAAAAAGAGGAGAAAAAGAAAATTTTTTCTGCGTCTTCCTTTTATATACATACTTGCTAGATAAGGTTTGACTTCCTTAGTTGTAATGAGAAAATAAATATATACATGGAAGAAATAGTGAAGTGGTTTCCCATTGCCTTCTCCACGGTGTTTTATTGAGACATCAACTCTAGTTAACTGGCTGTTGACTCCTTAAGAGTTCATCTGCCCTTTGTAGACTTAATTTTTCTCCTAGTGGGTTGTTACAATCCTGTGAGGAAGAAAAAAACTGAATGGGTAGGAATGGTGTGGAGGATGAAAGAATGTAAATATTAAGTACAAACTTAGTATAAGTCCAAATGACTAATCGTGTAGAGGAAGATCATGCAGATTCCTCAGAGTAATATTTTGTTACAAGTAGACAAAAATAAGCTTAAAATTTTCTTTAATTTTTCATAAATATTTCAAAGACATTATACCTTTTCCGATCTTTTGGTAACTCAGTAGCAACTAATCTTGAATTCTAAAAGATAAATGCAAAGAAACAAACACCCAACCTATCAACTATCCTCACTTCTAACAAATATTTAAATAATACAAACCTATCAGGGAATTTAAAATGTGGAAAGCCTCGCTGTTTAATTTGTAAACATTTAATAACAGACAAAACATTCTCTGTACCCAACACCAAAATAAAATTACACCCACCAAACCTTACTTGTGACAGCAAAAACATCATATACTTTCTCTTCTGCTCAATTTGCCCCAACAGTGGATATATCGGCGAATCCGGTAATAGCTTTAGATTTCGCTTCAATAATCACAAACTAAATATACGACAAAAAAATGTATACTCCCCAATTGCAGCCCATTTTAATCAACCTGATCATACTTTAGAAAATTGCAAATGTTTACTAATAGACTCCAATTTTAGTTCTACATACACATGCAGAAAGAAAGAAAAATACTGGATTTTAAAATTAAATACACACAAGCTAGGGTTAAATAGGGACTTAGGTGTGTTGAATCTTTACAAATATTTCAACAGGTAAAAATTTTTTTCAGATATTCCAAGAAATTTTTATCTAAAACAAACAGACTTTCTCTACGGACGTGCTGCATGTTGTGAACAAACACACCATGTGATGTAAACAAAAAATATTCGGACGCTATCGTGAAATACGTTTCTAATTCAAATTTAAAAATCACTTGTTTCTGATGTAGGACCGAGGACGGTCTGAAATATAAAATATAATAAAAATAAACAAATACTGTTCAAAAAAAGTACATTTTTAAATTCAAAACGTTCTATTAATATTCTTTCCTATACATATTAAGACAGTATACGTGGATGATCATCACTATATATATATATATATATATATATAATTTGAATATAAATTGCATTGAGCTCTCCACTTTGATCAATTTTAAAATTAATGTAATTAATATTAATTAGGATCATTTTATGGGAATTTACCTACCTGCTTTTTCCTTTTGGATTAAAGTGATATAAAAATAATATATATATATATATATATATATATATATATATGAAGAAAGAATAAATCTAAGTAAGAGCCAATAGACCTACCTAGGCTGAAACCTCAGTAGGTTTGTTGGCTCTTACTTAGATTTATTCTTTCTTTGTTGCTCTACTATCATATTGAGCACTTTAGTGTTAGGGTTTCGTCTTGGGGTTTTTTCTTTCTTACAAGTATTTGATGTATGCTCATGTACTTTGTTTCTTTTTTTACTTCCCCTCCTTTTCCCTCCGAGTTTGTCCTCGGTGCGTTTTTCAAGACGTACTAAAATATAGTATAACAATTACTAGTATTAGCATTATTATTTTTGTTACTATTACTATTGTTATTATTATTATTATTATTATTAATATATATATATATATATATATATGTGTGTGTGTGTGTGTGTGTGTGTGTGTGTATATATATATATATATACAGAGAAAAACCCAGAGAGAGAGAGACAGACAGACAGACAGACAAACAGTAACAGGGAGGAGGGTGGAAATACAAGTTTATGCAAAATTTTACATTAAAAACTCAATATTAAATTTTAAATTCAACATTAATCCATCTCAGTTAGAAACTACTGAAAAAAAATAAAATAAAAAATAGGGAAATATCAAACAAGACAAAAAATTGAACATGGGTGAAATTCATGGGTGAAATGAAAAATGATTTTTTTAAACTAATCTAAACTGGCAAAAGACAGAACACCATCTGCAAAACCAAAGGTTAGTATTTTGTTAACAGTTGACAAAAAAAAAAAAAGCTTTAAATTTTCTTTGATTTTTCATTAACATTTCAAAGATAATATACCTATTTTGATCTTTTGGTAACTTGGCAGCAACTAATCTTGAATTCAAAAAAGCCTTATATATATATATATATATATATATATACTACTCAATATTTGTTGACTTTGGTTCACAACTGTAAATTTTGAAGAAATAGAAAACACTGACAATTATTTTTGTTTCTTAATCTTAAAAATAGATAAGAAAAGTATTTGCATTTAGTCTCCATGGATAAAAGAGGTCTACAAAGAATCTACATGTAAAGTGTCTTTTGTTAGAAAAGAATTCCTTTGTGGTAATTTGAGTAAAAAAATTTTTTTTTGAATTAAAAGAATATATTTGTATTAAAATTTAATCAAGATTTCCGCAATGTATGGATTTGAAAGAGCCATACATATCTGACTGGATTTATTAAAAATCATGAACTTTAATTGCACCTCCTTTCTGTTACCACTGAAACTGATTAAGAAAAAAATTTCTTGGGTTTTTATTGATTGTTGGATTAGTTAGGGTGAGATTATAAACCTAGTATATGAGTTATATATACCTACATTAGGACAATTTGGTTTCAGAACATGCGTACTTTGTTGTATTGTATCTTATTGCACGGTGTTGCTGTAAAAGATTGTTGGTGTATTGGATGCCATTGTAATATTTTCAAAGCAAAATATTTAAAATCCATAACCCATAGTGTTTGGAAAAGACAGAAAATATTATCTAAACTATTTAGAATAAGAATATCAGTAAAGCAAGTTTTTGTGCAGAAAGCAAATTGTGTTGAGGGTGTAACAAATAATGATAATTTTCATATCTGCTACTGAATAGCACAAAGCAATTTATGAATAATCTCAGGGTTAGTTAGGGTGGATAGAACATATAGCCTAACACAGAAATATCTCTGTATTTATTAAAACATTATCCATCATATATTTATGAAATAAAACCAAAACTGAAAGATCCTAAATGATGGCAAAGAACAGGACAGAATAATTTACTAAATGTGCTAAAAAGATCTCTTTTTCTATCAGTAAATCATGTGGTATAGTTAAACAAAGAAATAAAAGAGTACAATTCTATTAAATCCTCACCAAAAATAATCTCTTTAAATTCTTTTAAATTGTACTGTCCAAATCATTCACTCAATTTGAATGTTTTCTGTGTGCTTGTCATTAGGATACTCTTTTGCTTTATGCAATGTTCGTTTTCTGTTCAATTAACCATATGTCAAAATCTGTCTGGATGGCTACGGAACAACAATAATCATAATTCAAAAATATCTTGTTTTTCATGAATTTTCAATGAGAAGACATAACAATGTGGACTTATAGTTGACAATGACAGCCTGCTTATTTGCCAGAACCTTAACTTCAAAATTATTTGTGCAGTAAATTTAAAGATCTAATACACACATATACAAACATCTGACACACACACACACACACACACACACACACACACACACACACACACACACACATATATATATGATATTTAAATGAAACTCATGTGCAGAAGGATAGATAGATAGATAGATAGATAGATAACCACTATCTTGAAAATGGCTGAAAGCACTCAGGACAGTGGTCATGTAAGACAGTATATACACAAATACAAAACTCTACAAAAACTGAATAAGAAATTACAGAATATTTCTTATCCCACATATACAACAAAACATTTATAAAAGAAGAACTATTGCCAAAATATACAATGGATCATTTTTAATGTTAATAAAACTAATATTAATATGATCTGTTTTTTTTTATTTTAACTATATGCTTTTTTTCATTTATATTATACTCTCATTACGATTTATCTCCATAGAGAAGAACATTTTAAAAACAGTTTCCACTTCTGTAATATAAGCATTACTCTGCAGAAATGTATCGAGTTCTTTCAGTGACTGGTGTGTGTATACACTGCTTATATACAACACATAAAAAATTTCCATTCTTTGATTCCATCCGCCGATGGCTTAGGGAGTAACAACTCTGACTGACACCAAATTGGTCGGGTTTCGATCTCAGCCAGAAGCAAGTGGATGTGTCTGGTCACACTGATGAGCTGTGATACAGCAAAACAGGCTCGTATGTGGATGACTAATATATCTATATATATAGCGTCAAGAGCGGCTGCTCTGATCAACAGTTGTATAATATCGGGGTTCTTGTAGTGCCATGTCGCGTATGGATAGGTGTCCCTGCAAGTGTTTTCGGTGGGCAACCCTGAGGCCACACCTTGTTGCAGCTCTTGCCAGTTTCCCTCCCAGCACAGATCGTGGATAATGACCACCTGTATCCTCTACTCTAGGTCCCTCACTATATATATGATAAAAATGGTATGCTATATTTTGGGGTAAAAAAGCTCAAATATATGAGCTAGAGCATATGTTAATATAAAAGTGGACAGTGATGTCAACATCAAGTGTCAACAGTCTGTTTTAAGCTTCAATGCAATCTTTAAGCTATTTGTTTTGTGTTCTGACATGACTATTTATATATACAGGACACTTGGTTGTTATGGATAGTAAGGTCTATCATGTTATCTATCATGTTATCCTAATGGTTATCTGGTTGTTCTGGATAGTAAGGTCTATCATGTTATCTATCATGTTATCCTAATGGTTATCTGGTTGTTCTGGATAGTAAGGTCTATCATGTTATCTATCATGTTATCCTAATGGTTATCTGGTTGTTCTGGATAGTAAGGTCTATCATGTTATCTATCATGTTATCCTAATGGTTATCTGGTTGTTCTGGATAGTAAGGTCTATCATGTTATCTATCATGTTATCCTAATGGTTATCTGGTTGTTCTGGATAGTAAGGTCTATCATGTTATCTATCATGTTATCCTAATGGTTATCTGGTTGTTCTGGATAGTAAGGTCTATCATGTTATCTATCATGTTATCCTAATGGTTATCTGGTTGTTCTGGATAGTAAGGTCTATCATGTTATCTATCATGTTATCCTAATGGTTATCTGGTTGTTCTGGATAGTAAGGTCTATCATGTTATCTATCATGTTATCCTAATGGTTATCTGGTTGTTCTGGATAGTAAGGTCTATCATGTTATCTATCATGTTATCCTAATGGTTATCTGGTTGTTCTGGATAGTAAGGTCTATCATGTTATCTATCATGTTATCCTAATGGTTATCTGGTTGTTCTGGATAGTAAGGTCTATCATGTTATCTATCATGTTATCCTAATGGTTATCTGGTTGTTATGGATAGTAAGGTCTATCATGTTATCTATCATGTTATCCTAATGGTTATCTGGTTGTTCTGGATAGTAAGGTCTATCATGTTATCTATCATGTTATCCTAATGGTTATCTGGTTGTTCTGGATAGTAAGGTCTATCATGTTATCTATCATGTTATCCTAATGGTTATCTGGTTGTTCTGGATAGTAAGGTCTATCATGTTATCTATCATGTTATCCTAATGGTTATCTGGTTGTTCTGGATAGTAAGGTCTATCATGTTATCTATCATGTTATCCTAATGGTTATCTGGTTGTTCTGGATAGTAAGGTCTATCATGTTATCTATCATGTTATCCTAATGGTTATCTGGTTGTTCTGGATAGTAAGGTCTATCATGTTATCTATCATGTTATCCTAATGGTTATCTGGTTGTTCTGGATAGTAAGGTCTATCATGTTATCTATCATGTTATCCTAATGGTTATCTGGTTGTTCTGGATAGTAAGGTCTATCATGTTATCTATCATGTTATCCTAATGGTTATCTGGTTGTTCTGGATAGTAAGGTCTATCATGTTATCTATCATGTTATCCTAATGGTTATCTGGTTGTTCTGGATAGTAAGGTCTATCATGTTATCTATCATGTTATCCTAATGGTTATCTGGTTGTTCTGGATAGTAAGGTCTATCATGTTATCTATCATGTTATCCTAATGGTTATCTGGTTGTTCTGGATAGTAAGGTCTATCATGTTATCTATCATGTTATCCTAATGGTTATCTGGTTGTTCTGGATAGTAAGGTCTATCATGTTATCTATCATGTTATCCTAATGGTTATCTGGTTGTTCTGGATAGTAAGGTCTATCATGTTATCTATCATGTTATCCTAATGGTTATCTGGTTGTTCTGGATAGTAAGGTCTATCATGTTATCTATCATGTTATCCTAATGGTTATCTGGTTGTTCTGGATAGTAAGGTCTATCATGTTATCTATCATGTTATCCTAATGGTTATCTGGTTGTTCTGGATAGTAAGGTCTATCATGTTATCTATCATGTTATCCTAATGGTTATCTGGTTGTTCTGGATAGTAAGGTCTATCATGTTATCTATCATGTTGTCCTAATGGTGGTAATGGTTATGTTTCAAATTATTCTAGAGGCTATTGAATAGAAATAATTCGACATGTAAATGTGAGCATTTGTAGATATTTTATAATGCTGTTAACTTTTCACTCTTTGTTTATTATTGGTTACTTTTTTGTTTTTGATTTTTATTATTATTACATTTTTTACTTGTGTTTAAGTGATTCAGTCAGTTAAGTGCCATGCATGATCATGTCTTGAAAGAGACATGACTGACTGGGAAGAAAATCATACTGTAGTGTTGCCATTGATTTCCGCGGTAGAGTGGTTGCCAGCTAAGGCTATAGAACCCAATCTATTCAATTATTTGACTCATATCTAAAGGGAGAAGAGATGTATTATATTGTTAAGTAATAATTAGTGGGGGATCAGTTTATTACTTCATATCAATATAGAACTAATCCCCCACTTTATGTCCAGTAGAAGTAATAATTATGTTTCCAACTATTATATTCAGTCAGCCAGTTAAGTGCTATACGTGATACGCGCTTTGGGCAATCATGTCTCAAAAGAGACATGACTGACTGGGCAGAAGATTATCCCGCAGTAGGTTGCCATTGCTTTCTGCGGTAGACTGGTTGCCGACCAAGGCTATGGAACCCAATCTGTCCTGTTATTTGACTCATTGCTAAAGAGGGAAGAGATGTATTATATTGTTAATTAATAATTAGGGGGGATCAGTTTATTACTTCATAACAATATAAAACTGATCCCCCATTTTATGCCCAGTAGAAGCCTTAATCATGTTTTCAACTATTATATTCAGTCAGTAAGAAAGAGTCAGTCACTTAAGTGCCATACGTGATACACGCTTTGAGTGATCATGTCTCAAAAGAGACATGACTGACTGGGCAGAAGATTACACCGCAGTAGGTTGACATTGCTTTCTGCGGTAGACTGGTTGCCAGCCAAGGCTATAGAACCCAATCTGTTCTATTATTTAACCCATAACTAGAGAAAAGAGATGGATTAATATGTATATCAGACATGTGTCTGTTGATCATTTAAAAATCACAGAAAATTTCTTTTTTTTTTAATTAATTGTATCACCCCGAGCAAGGCGGTAATGTCAATGATGTGCAGGAGGCTACATAAGAGTAAAAAGATTAAGTAGAAGAGAGTGAAGAGAAAGACGAACCAGTTGGAAAGGAGCAAGAGAAGGATGGGAATACAGGTGTGATGACAGTTGCAAAGGTGGAGAGAAAGGAAAGGATATACGGGGAGATGAAAAAACTAGAGTCAAGTGGTTAATAGATGAGTATTGACATTGCATTTAAATTCCTGGAGGTTGTAGCCATCAGGAAAGCAAGAATATGGAAGCGAGTTCCACAGGTGGGAAGTGCGAGAAAAGAAGCTGCAGGTGTAGAATTGTCATCTGCATTTGGTTAATCTAACTGTGAATGGGTGGGACCCAGTTGCCAATCTGCTTGCACGAGTAAACACTCGTTGCAGAGGCACCAGTGACTTGAGTTTGTTGGAGCAGAAGCCATGAAAGTATTTATAGAACAGACAAAGGGATGTCACATCTCGTCGATGAGGAAGTGGCTGTAGTTGAGCCGCCAAGTCGGTACCTATCACATTACTGAATGTATGGTAAAGAAATTTCCCATATTGTGCACATAGGTATTTTTGTTTTTTAATGATTCATTTTTTTTTTAACGCTGATTGCCTCTACAAATCATTTAGTTTCTTTTCAGATCGTCAAATCAGATTGTCAAATCTTTTTTCCAGGCTTATCACAGGTGTATATTTGGTGGTTTTTCATAAGAGTCCACTGAAAAGGTCTTGGTCTGAACCATTTTCTAAAATTGGTATTTTAATGAACAAACATTAAAATACAGATTTTGTGAATTTGGTGGGGTTGAGAACATTTCAGTGTCTCTTTATATTTTATAAGCAGATTTAATCTCACAAATACTAATTCCGAAAATATATTCTGTCTTTTGTTTAATATTATCATTTATTCCTTCTCCTGAATGATTTTAAATACATGCATCTAGTAATCAACATGTAGACTGAAATTTCATGCCTTGGGAATTTTTTATATTGACCAATTAGATTTCAGTCAAAAAAATTTGACAATTTCAATATTTCAGGTGATTGGAATTTCGATCTGTTCAGCTGGGTAGATTATTCTAGTTCCACGAGTTATATCTCTTCCAGATGTCTCAGTATCAGATATCAACTCTTTAAGATCTTGTTCACCTCTGCTGTGACCATGTATTGAACTCACAACTCTTTGGGTCAAGTCACTGGATTTACACAGCATTTTTATCCACTAAAGGATGTCAGAGCATACAACAGCCAAAACGTCATGAATATGGCAACAAAGGTGAGGACAAAAGTCCAAACAATGTAAATAGTTACAATGCCTCATCTCTGAAACATAAAGAAATATACAGTCTATTTGTATTTCTTTTTCTCTGTTTTTGCTATATCTTCCAAGCATCTTGTCTTTTCAGGCTTTGTAAAATTCTCTGTTTATGTACTGTAGGATGACCAGTATGGTTTCTTTCCGCCTGAAACTATCCTGCACTTATACAAATCTACCATTTGCCCGTGTTTTGAATACTGTTGCCACATCTGGTCGGGTGCCCCTGCTATTCTCCTCTGGCTTCTTGACAAAATACAGCGAAGAATCTGTAATGTGATTGATACCGACTTAGCTGACCGCCTGCAGTCACTCTCTCACCAGCGTGACATGGCTTCCCCATGCCTCTTTTACAAATACTTTCATGGCTTCTGCTCTGATGAACTTAAATCACTGGTGCCCCCTAGGTGTGAGTTCGCACGAGATACTAGATTGGCAACTAGGTCCCAACCTTTTACAGTGAAACCGATGAAATATAACCTCAATTTCAACTCCAACAGCTTCTTTTCTCGCACTTCCCTCCTGTGGAATTCCCTTCCGCATGCTTGCTTTCCCGACGGCTATAACCTCCAGGAGTTTAAATGTAAGGTCAATAGAGACCTCCTAACACACTAACCCTTCCATTCTCCCCAACTCTCCCCCTATGTACATCCTAACTCATCTATCGCCCTGTGTAACCCCCTGCGCTATAGTGGCAGTAGAATGCCTTGCTTGGGGTGACATGATTAAAAAAAAAAATGTGATTGTGATAATAATAAACAAAGGCTAGGTTTGTACGAACTATACCATCATTTTTATTATTTTTAGGTTGACTTCATGAGTTACAAATTTTTATTGGTTTAGGTGAAGGTACATTACTTTATGTATATTTTGGTGTGAAATTTGCAAAAAGTTCATATAAATTGTTCTTGTATTTGCACACATGGATTGTTCTTTCTGATTTAGTCCTTAATTATTTATATCTATTTTCTTGTGTGAATTTTATTTTTTTGTACATCAACCTCCTGGGTTTGGTGTTCCTTGAATTTCCAACAACACGTGTGTGCAGCTGAGAGAAAGGAGAAAAGCAAAAACAATTATGAATTATAGATGTGGTATTTTTTTATTTTATACAGTTATAATGCTTACATATTTCTGCTTTGACTTTGGTGGGAGCATAAGTGATTGGTTGGCTCATGCATAACGTCAGCTGACCAAGTACGCTATGTCTGGGTTATAGTAAAAAGAGGAAAGAATATTGTGTTGAGAGAAAAAGAGAGAGAGAGTTTCTCTGTCATTCTATTAGTAAAGAGTATATTTCAATACATTTTTACTATGATTGCCACAAATAATACACTGAAACAATATGGAAGAAATCGTATCAAAGCTAATTTGTTAGCCACAGTCGCTGACATCTTTTGAATTAGATTACCTTGAATTTTTGACTTGTTTAATTTTAAGTTATTTTCTGTGGATTAAAAGTTAATGAATTCTACTAATACAAAATAAATAGAATCAATGCTGATCCTAATTGTTGGGAGATAAAAAAGTTTTATTTATTGGATATGTTACAAATTTCTCTGTCTGTCTGTCTGTCTGTCTCTCTCTCTCTCTCTTGCTTTCTCTCTCTCTTGCTCTCTTTTTCTTTTATCTCAATTAGTCAGTCAATTAAGCTGGCTAAATTCACAGACAAGGCATTTTATGAGCAAAAATCTTTTTTCTTAAAAATGCGCATGCATTAACAGAATAGTTGCTAAGTGAAGGTAAGCAGTTTTTAATATCCGAAGTGAATGTGGGTTGGTGACTGCTTAGTAACAAACACCCATTGTGAAAAAATAACTCTAATTGGTCAACAAGATGGTACAATGAAAATCGGCGGGAATTCCAAGTCCACAAGGAGAAAATTATTTTCAGTTAGTTAGTTGGCCATACGCTCTCAATGAGATGAAACGTGTTTGTCAGATTATATGAAAACCAAATCCCAAGCCAACTCTTGTAGGGTGTGCTTACAACAGTAGTCATGAGCAAGACAAGAAGACAAGTTCCCCATTCTTGTTTAATGAAGAACATAAATATGACTGAAACTGAATTTAAGGGTTTTAATGAAAGTAAAGCCTCGTCCAGTAAAATTGAATTGAAAGTATTCCTTGCTTAACCCTAAGACAAATGTTCATGAAGATTAGAAAAAATGAAGATGAAGAAGATAGAAAAATGCTTTATGATAACCCCAACGGATATGCTAAGAAAATCTCCTCTAACAGATATGAAGATTAAAATAGGATTGCTAAGAGCCACAAGAGCCACAAGGGATAGGGAGACGTGGAGATCCATGATCGCCTACGTCCTGAAGGGACAGGGCACATAGAAGAAGAAGAAGAAGAAGAAGAAGTCTCAATAATTAAAACAATTATTGAAGAGAGACACAGCTAATTATGATGCAGCCTTGTATCAGCTGAGAGTTCAAGAATTCTAACAAATGAAAAATACAACCGCAGTCTCAGCAACCAGATTTATCATTGTAAAGAGACGCAGCTAACCAGGATACAGCGCAATGTGATGGCCTTGTGTCAGAGTAAAATAATCAACCAAAATTTCAAGAACTGCAAAAGTGAATATAACAGTAGTTTCAGCCTCAGTAACCAACTCTATCAGTGAAGAGACCGTAATTGTCCGTGAAGCAGTGAAATATGTCAGCCTTGTGTCATGCTCAAGATCAACGAAGAAATTTAATGTTGGAAAAGAGAAAAGGAGAAAAGAAAGTGAGAGTATTGCTTTTTTTAAGAGAACTGAATCCTATATATTAAAAAATGAAAAAAAGAGAGAGATAAAATATAAAAAAAGGTAAGAAGAAAAAAAAAGAGAGATAAACAATAATTATGAGAGGGAGAGAAACTGTAAATTACAAAATCATATTCTATATTTTTTTATTTATTTATTTTTTCTTCCAAGCACACGTCACCAATTCTTAAAAGTATTTTATTGCATAAAACATTACCCAAAAAATATTAAGTGAAACCCCATTCCTTGTGGTCGTGACTTTTATCCTATAGCCCAGAAAAATCAGATTTTACTTCTATTCACAATTATCAATAAAAATTAATAGTGATGTTTGTTTGAAAAGTGTTGGTTTATAATTTTCGCATGTTCATGGTGTGTGAATAACAGAATCTTATCGCTGTCTGACCTAATATCCAGTAAATCTTCATGGAATTTACCTGGGAAAGTTGATATTATTTCAGGGGAAGACACAACATTGTCACTCTTGAAGGTGAGGGAGCCCCGATCTGGAAAAGGTCGTGACATGCAATAGATGTCGATGACAATTTATATTGACAGAGAATGAATTAAGTATGGATAATGTGTACCATGAATTTCGTGTTTAAATAAATAAAAAATAATAATTACAGACATTTTTATCTAAGCAAAATTCTCAAGGTGTGTCTTGCAATGTAACATTAGATTTATCAATTTTTTTTATCCAAAATATCCCATAGATTTAATATTTAGTATAATAGACTTTTGCTTAGATCACAGCCTTCATTCTGTCAGGCACTGACATCACAAGCTTCTTCAATAACTCTCATAAAATTTTTAAATTATTCATGGCACCGAATAAAGAAAATTCCATAAAATCCAAGATTTAGTCTGATCAGAATAGAATTTATTATTATTTAAGAACAAGATGGAGATCAAATTGAACATTTTTTCTTCATCAAATGTTTCATAAAAAACAGACATTTAAGTAAAATTTTCAGAATTATCAGCAACTCCCAAGGTGGTATTTTTCTTGATGTTTGCTATTAATTTCAGATGTGGAAAAATTTTCGAACAGTTTTTGTTTTTAGTATTCATTTGTTAATTGATTATTTGGTCATTATGTTATCACTTGTATTGTCAGATTACTTTTAAAAAAATCAGTGTTTGAAGAGTTTGTTGAACCTGTTTTTTTAATACCAAGAGAGAAAATGTTTTGGACTTTAACTGCTAAATTATAAAAATTTACAAATACTGAGGAAGTTAATTTTGCAAAAATACAAAAAACAAAGGTTACTTTTCTTCAAATGGTTACTTGTGGAATAAAAGTTCATGATAGTGACTTTTTATTAGCCCAGACAATTTACAATTTTTATATATATATATATATATATAGATATATATATTTAATGTGATTTTTATAGTTTACCATACCTTACAGTCGAGGTTCTATTTTTTAAATTGCCAAACAGAAGCCAGTTACAGTTTCTTCAATGAGAAATTCATTGAATGTTTCTCTTAATACTGTGACATTTAAATGTGGTTAAAAGCCAAAGATATCATTTTAGGTTTTGTATCTACACAGAAAAAGAAGTACTTTTATTTCCACAAGAAACAATATTGGACTAAAAATAAGAGTAAGCTGATATAATAAGCTGAGGTTCATGTTCCTTATAAACTTGAAAGCAACTCAATGCTATATTTTACAAGTACAAAACTGCCTGTTAGGAAGAATGATTCAGTGTTTTTTTTCTTTAGTACTGTTTAAATTAGACTGCTTGGAATACTTAAACAATCATATATTTTATAAGGAGCTAGAAAAACATTATCTGAATATAGCACGGGTTATGCTAAATTTAGATAATAATTTCAAATTGATTCAGATAATAATTTGGGATATATAAACTTATAATAAATATTCAAGTAAACTAAACCAAGTTAAATTTCAAATTAATCTTTTGAAATGTTCTTTCTTATTTATTTATCTATGCATACATTTTCTGATCACAATCTTTTCTGAATTTAAAGGCTATCTATGTATCACTCACTCACTTTGTAATGTTTCTACTTTCTCTCAAATATAAAAATACATGAACCCTAAGGTAACTCTCTTTGTTCCAGGTTTCTCCTCTTTCAAGCTGGTAACATGAACTTTCTATGCTGAAACTAAAAGATCTGTGAACTCTTCACACTAAAAACACACCAACACTCAAACAATTTTATGAACATTTTGTTGTGTATGCAATTTAATTCTAACAAAAGAAACTTTAAACTTTCCTTTTGTTAATTTTGTTTAAATAAATGTTTTTTTTTCACATCACAGATCAATTAGTTTGCTATTTTGTGCACATACTCTTTCTTTTGTGATGCAGTAGATATCGGCTCAGAATGAGAAATCGGAGAGCCGAGTTCGAATTCCAGTTGAATTTGTTGCATTCACTTATGTGTAAACACCCTTGGGAAAGGTATTAATCCATCTCTTCCCTCCAGTTATGGGTTAAATAACAGGACAGATTGGGTTCTATAGCCTTGGCTGGCAACCAGTCTACCGCAGAAAGCAATGGCAACCTACTGCGGTATAATCTTCTGCCCAGTCAGTCATGTCTCTTTCGAGACATGATCGCCCAAGCGTGTATCATGTATGGCACTTAACTGACTGACTCTTTCTTACCACCATTATTGCATATACAGGGGCTTAGAGCCATATCATGTTGAATACACCGGTTCTTGCTCAATCACCAAAGTTAAGCAACGTTGAGCCTGGTCAGTACTTAGATTGGTGACCGCTTGGGAATACCAGGTGCTGTAAGCGTTTATTGACAGATGTGCATGCTTATGGCCATATCACATTGAATACACCGGTTCTTGCTCGATCACCAAAGTTAAGCAATGTTGAGCCTGGTCACTACTTAGATGGGTGACCGCTTGGGAATACCAGGTGCTGTAAGTGTTTAGTGACGGATGTGCATTGTGGTGCAGTGTATATTGGCTTGCAAAGAGAAATTGGTGAGCCGAGTTTGAATTCCAGTTGAATACCCTGCATTCACTTAAGCACCGGTACCCTTGGGAAATGTATTAATCCATCCCTTTCATCCAGTTATGGGTTAAATAACAAGGGTAAAACTTGGGGACCATGTCCTTAAAAACAAATTCCAATGAATCTTGATACTCGAAAAGAAAAAATATTACTAGGCACAAAACTTATATAAAAAAAAACAATAAATTGTTGAAAGAAAAAGGTATTAGTAGCAATAAATAAATAAAATTTAGTTGGCAATAAATGACCTGCCGAGGTTGATATGTCATAAAACTAAACAACCAACCAATCATATACAGGGTGTGGTAGAGTAACTTGCTTATTTGAATAAGAAATCAAACAAAAGTAATACAGATGTTTAAAATGATAGCTTCTCCATAAGCAGCTGAAATAAATAAAATCCCAAAGGGATAATCTGGTATCTCAAAATCAGAAGGTAATCTGGTATATCAGAACCAGAAGATAATCTGGTATATCAGAACCAGAAGATAATCTGGTATCTCAGAACCAGAAGATAATCTGGTATATCAGAACCAGAAGATAATCTGGTATATCAGAACCAGAAGATAATCTGGTATATCAGAACCAGAAGATAATCTGGTATCTCAGAACCAGAAGATAATCTGGTATCTCAGAACCAGAAGAGAAATATATAAAAGATTATTTCTTGATTTCTGTATATCCGCTAAAATGAAAACAGAAGGAAGATACATAAAAAAAAGTCCTAAAAAATTGTGATCCTGTTGATAAGCCCATTTTCTAGTTTCAGCTTGATAGCAATGAATCTGAGCTGACAAGCCAAGTATAACTGATCACTACTTGCAATGACCATAAGTAATTAAAGGGGAAGACATATTGATGACTCTCTTTATGCATTCATACATGCTGACCTCCTATTCAATTGTACATCATCGATTGAGTTTCAGGCAAGTGAAAGCCTTTTGTCATTGCCTCTGTGCCTTTCACAATTGGATGCTTTGAAGGGAAATACACATCAAAATTTTAGGAGGCTGGACAATTGGAGAATAATAGATATCATTGTATATCCTTGTTCTCATTAGGGGTAAGGCTTCTTTCTCATCAACCAATGATGTCTTTGAGTATTTGAATAGAGCTTGAGAATCATGAGTGAACACAAAATAAATTGAGAATTTTGTAGTATCTTAGTATATTTATGAAATCCTTCTTGCTAAATTCTAATGAAAATGGAATGCAGGTATAACGTGTCTGAATCTTTATTCAACTTAGAATAGAGTGTGTCTGAGCTAAACTAATTTAAATACAGAATACCTATAAGTTCAATGTGCGTTGTGGTGCATTGGATATCAGATCGGAACGAGAAATCGGGGAGCCGAGTTCGAATTCCAGCGGAATTCATTGCATTCACTTACACGCAAATACCATTGGGAAAAGTATTAATCCACCTATCCCTTCCAGTTATGGGTTAAATAACAGGACAGATTGGGTTCTAAAGCCTTGGTTGGCAACCAGTCTACCGCAGAAAGCAATGGCAACCTACTGTGGGATAATCTTCTGCCCAGTCAGTCATGTCTCTTTCGAGACATGATCACCCAAGTGTGTATCACATATGGCACTTAACTGACTGAACTATAAGGGTAGATAATCCATACCTCACTAAAGTAAAGACAACAACTTGAAATTCTCTCTGAAGCTTGAGCAAGGTCTTAAAATTTTATATCTGCAACTATGAAGACTAAAAATAACTTGAACATTTTAAACAATTTCAAATCTACCAGAAGCAGCTTAACATTTAGTATCAATAAATTTGCGAAAGACATAAACATGGACTTACTACTTTTATACAAATGCACTCCTGGATAAGCAGAAGGAGAAAATTTGGCAAGCAAATTTAGTGGAAATCATAAAAGACAATACTAATATTCTGTTTTAGTGAACCACTGATGCAGCTTCCTGGTACCCTACAATGGTGTTTAAGATAGGTAATGTGTGTTGTAGTGCATTGGATATTGGCTTGGAACGAGAAATCAGGGAGCTGAGTTCGAATTCCAGTTGAATTCATTGCATTCACTTACGTGCAAATACCCTTGGGAAAGGTATTAATCCACCTATCCCTTCCAGTTATGAGTTAAATAACATGACAGATTGGGTTCTAGAGCCTTGGTTGGCAACCAGTCTACCACAGAAAGCAATGGCAACCTACTGCGGCATAATCTTCTGCCCAGTCAGTCATGTCTCTTTCGAGACATGATCGCCCAAGCGGGTATCATGTATGGCACTAAACTGACTGATACTGAAATGCATGACGTCTTAAGTAGATATTAGCCTATTTGTAAAATTCCTCTGTATTTGAAATAAGTCTGTATGATATCATTTCTTACCCTTTACTCTGGATGCTATTTAAAAAAAGTTGTATGAGGTTTTTAGAAGCTTTTTGTGTAGTTCCTTGACCAAAGTGGGTCTTTTACATCGTGGTGAGAATTTAAATTTGCTTTCAGTTTTATACTTTTAAAATCCACAATATCTCCCAGGACTGATCTCCTAATATTTTACAACTTCTTAAAATACAATAACCAGATGTTCAGAATAATAGTCTTCTCATATCCTTATCATCACATACTTTCAGCTATTTTACCCTCTGCACTTCTTCATTATTTCATTACTGTGCAAAGGTATTGGGACAAGAACTATTTTATCTTTTATGAGGCATCAAAATAATTGCGACAATTTACCAATCGCTCCTAGTATATACACAGTACCGTGCAAAGGTATTGGGACAAGAACTATTTTATCTTTTATGAGGCATCAAAATAATTGCGACAATTTACCAATCGCACCTAGTATATATACAGTACCGTGCAAAAGTATTAGGACAAAAACTATTTTATCTTTTATGAGGCATCAAAATAATTGCGACAATTTACCAATCGCACCTAGTATATATACAGTACGGTGCAAAAGCATTAGGACAAAAACTATTTTATCTTTTATGAGGCATCAAAATAATTGCGACAATTTACCAATCGCACCTAGTATATATACAGTACCGTGCAAAAGCATTAGGACAAGAACTATTTTATCTTTTATGAGGCATCAAAATAAAGTTTAAAATCACCCCTGTCCAAACACTTTTGCACACTACCGGTAGTGTGCAAAAGTATTAGAACAGGGGTGATTTTTTAAAAACTTCAGTTAAATTCAAATACATGGTGAAAAGCCAAGTAAATTGCTAATAAATATTGATTATTTAAAACTAGGTGTAAAAGAAATGTATTAAACAGAGGTTATATTCAATTTTTCGTATTTTCTATTAAACAAGTTCTTTTGAAACTGTTCATTATTCTATCATCCCTGGATATGACTGACATTTTTCTTTAAAAACTTGTTAAATCTAATGTTACTTCGCAAAACTTAGCAATCCACCAACATGTTGCCTTTTTCAATAGGAGTAGATAGACTAAACTATCGCCCAGTTCACACTCCACCCACAACTATTGAACAGGTGAAGAGGCTCATCCCTTGTTCCCTGTTTAGGATGTGGTTTCTGGATTTCTCTTTTCTAATCTTTTCACTCTTTTCTTTTTTATTTTTTAAAAATTTTTTTTTCAGTTGGAGTAGATAGATTAAACTATCACCCTGTTCAAACTCCACCCACAACTATTGAACAGGAGAAGAGGCTCATCCCTTGTTCCCTGTTTATGATGTGGTTTCTGGATTTCTCTTTTACGTAGCCCCCTGCACGCCTTGCTCGGGGTGATATGATTAAAAAAAAAAAATTGACACACTTTGGGATATATACAAACTGCTTGGCAGGAGATACCATTAGATACATTGAAGAAGCTTGTGATGTCAATGCCTGACAGAATGAAGGCTGTGATCAAAGCAAAAGGCTATTATACTAAATATTAAATTTATTTTGTAACAGGTATTTTTTCTTGTGAAAGCATTTGTTGAGTAAATCAAATAAAATTATTTTAATTAAATTGTTTATTTTCTGTCAATATGCCTCATAAAAGATAAAATAGTTCTTGTCTTAATACTTTTGCACAGTACTGATCACTCATTCAGTAAAATGAATTAGAGCACTCTGGCTATTGGGTGCATATAATTATAATATATGCGCTAAAATGTCTACCTTCTTCCACTGAACGCTCATAGCCCAGAGGTAGAATCGCTGACTGATGCCAATTTGGTTGGGTTTCAATCCTGGCTTAAAAAGCAATCGGAGTCTAACCGTACTGATGAGCTGTGATACAGTGAAACAGATCTGTCTGCGGATAACAATATATACATATATATATATATATATGTAGTTATCCGCAGACAGAGCTGTTTCGCAGTATCACAGCTCATCAGTACGGTTTGACTCCTATTGCTTTTAACCCAGGATATTGAAACCTGATCAAGTTGGCGTCAGTGTATATAAAAAAAAAATATATATATATATATATATATATATATATTGAAATAATAAAATATTTGTGACAATTTACCAATCGCACCTTGTGTATATATATATATATATATATATATATATATATATATATATATATATATACACAAGGTGCGATTGGTAAATTGTCGCAAATATTTTATTATTTCAATAAAATATTTGCGACAATTTACCAATCGCACCTTGTGTGTATATATATATATATATATATATATATATATATATATATACACAAGGTGCGATTGGTAAATTGTCGCAAATATTTTATTATTTCAATGCAAAAGGCTATTATACTAAGTATTAAATTTATTTTATAACAAGTATTTTTTCTTGTGAAAGCATTTGTTGAGTAAATCAAATAAAATTAATTTTATTAATTTGTTTATTTTCTGTTAATATGCCTTATAATAGATAAAATAGTTCTTGTCCTAGTACTTTTGCACAGTACTGTATATTTATATTCACCCAAATACCGAAATTTGTGAAAAGATTCTTAGTTATTAATGAATAGTTATATTTTTGTAATCAATAAATACATAAGTGAAAAACTTCTAAGACAATGAATATAACAAATCATTTGGCATCATATCGGTCAATAGATATAGCTGAGAATTCTCAATTTTTTTTATGGTCCAGAAGAGTGATTATGTAGTATTAGATTAAAAGAATTAAATATAACCATATGTAAAGATGGCCTGTCAGAATATAGAGGCAATTTGAACTATTTCTAGAAAAGACTTACTCGAGGTTATCTGTCATGCTTTATTGCTGGATTCCTAAATTATACTGCACAAGAAGACACAAGAAGACTGCCAAAAACATTTTAGTAGGTTCTGCTTTACTGACAGATGTCTACTTGAAAGAATTGCTTGTTTCCATGATTAAGATTTATCATTCTTTGTTCTTATTTTCAGCTTTTGGACACATGACATGAATAGTTATCTTATCTTGCATTATAACAAAAACAAAATTGATAGGAATACAGTTGACCATGTGGAAAACAGTGAGAGATTAACTATTTCAATGAAGATCATGAGACTAGACAATAACCATTGTTATATATAAACTCTTTTGCAATTTTAAACTGATTCTCACATTTTCTCAGTCATGCATTTTATTCTTACAAACAAATAATCAAATTGTTCATTTACAACCCAAAAATCTATCAAATTATATAATTCTTTTATTTTCAGTTATAGAAATTCGATTTTATTAATTTCCACTCAGTTTTCATTTCTCTTTTTTCTATTATTTCTTTTTAAAAATCTACTTATCCCATTTTGTTTCTGTTTAAATTTGTTAAAATCTAATTTGTATCATGAATATATAACTGTAATCAGTGTAGATTACTGACTTTGGTGACATAATAATTGAGAGGTTAATCTCCAGTCTGGGCAGTACGGATATAGTGGAGACTGGACTAGCAATAACTGAACATTTAGCCAAGATGAGATACCCTTAGACAGAAAGAATGGTGTGAGAACTCACTATTCCTGGAGATTGAATAAAAATGTTTAGTTTGTAAATCCCTAAAGATTACCTGAATTGACAGACACCTGAAGAAGGCAAGAGAGCACAAAGACTAGTGGTTCCGAAATGACGCAACAAAAGGGGTTAGCAGAAGAGGCAGAATGATTGAAAGACAATCAAAGGTTTAGAAACAGTTTCCAAAAATGTATGTAACTAAAAAAAATATGATTTCAAAGTTTAAAATATTATTATGCATTACTTGTAATAACATACATGAATCCCAGTATCAATAGTTATAAATACTTATTGACTGATTTATTTTTGCATCAGATTAAATAGCAAGAATATATTAACTTGGGTCTGAAAATTAGAGAAGAGAGTTATCAATGATAAGATTCTGGCTTTGAATCTGAAGTTATATCCCTTTAACCTTCCTGCTACTTTTTACTTTTAAAGGTACAGTTTATCATATAAAATTTGGTAATATTTATATATACTTCTGAGATGAGGTAGTATTTACACTATTTACATTGTTCAAACTATTGTCCTCATCATTATTGCCATTACTTCGACGTTTTGGCTGTTGTACACTCTGGTCTTCTTCAGGTGGTAAGAATTTATAAAGGGTTTAGTTTGAAATTTCTAGCACCTGAAGAAGGCTGGTGCATACGATGGCAGAAACATTGCAATAATGGCAATAAAGATGAGGACAATAGTCTAAATAGTGAAAACTTGAAGTGTGAGCAAAATTAATAAAATTTAATTTTTATAACTATGAGATTGTTATAAAATCAAGCATTTGGCTGCTTAATGTGAATCACATTTTGTCATACAAATGTAGATTTGATTTTATCCTTGTGAAATAAAATTGATTTTCTAATGACATTGCTTCATTGGTGAAACATGTCTTAAATATACCATATATTTCCATGTTTAAGACAACCTTCAAATCACCAAAAATCACATTTAGAAATTGGGGGCCATCTTAGACTACAATTCTAAAAAAGAAACCTTAATTTCTGATGGTTGTTAGTCGGTTAACATTTGCTTGAATATCATGACTAATAACACACATGAAAGATTCACATTATCATATAAACTGATAATAAAAGTTATAAAGCTATTTCTACCTTGCATATTACTGGTATAAATTCATAATAAATTGCCAATTTAAAGAATAATTCCATCACAATGAAATCAACTTGTAACCATGTAAGCTCAGTTAAGAAAATATTAATACCAAGTTATGATTGAATTCACTTCAACCTTAATCTCTTGCTAAACTTTCAATAATGATCATTATTGTACTGTTATTAGTGGTATTTTGTGATTGTCAAAGAAGTATAAATAAGTGTCTATTAGTAAAATAGGCTGTTTGTAACTGTTTAGATACAGGAAAAGAAGTCAAAGAATAATAATTAGTATTTGCAAGAGATTACATGAGAAAACATTAACCAAACAATGTTTTTCTTTAGGGGACATGTGTTGGAAAAACATGATATACAATCAGTTTTGTTATTTTGTTTATTTTGAATTTCTAACATTCCTAATAATATCATCTTTGTATTAAGACTTTGAATAAGTTCTTACTGTTTTCCAACAGATGACATTCCCAGAACTGTGTGCATGTAGTTTCAGATGGTAATGCATATATAAGGAAGTACTATAAGCAAGCTTGAAATTCAAGTGTATGTTATTTCACCAAAGTGTAAACAACTTTGTTTTTCATAGCATTAAACATGTCGGATTTTGTGCCAAAGAAAGTGTATTTGCAAGGAATTATACTGTACTACTTTATTCAAAAGAAATCTGCAACTGAGTACACAAAATTCTTGTTGAGACTTAGAGCAACCAGGCTCTGTCAGAAACAACATGCAGATGCTTCAAAAATAATGATTTTGATATTGAAGTTAAAGAACACTGTGGTGCACCAAAACAATTTGAAATATGATCCCTTTTTTAAAGTGCATTATATCTTGGTGTGGTAATATTTTATTGATAAGACAGAATACAAAAGTATATATAAATATAGTTTATTTACACTGTTTGTACTGTTTTCCTAATCTTTATTGTTATTTGTATGACATATATATATATTGTTAAATATAAGAGACAATGAATGTCTATTATGTTTAATCATGAGTCATTCTAAACATTGTATTTTGGCTTCAATTTCAGGTGAAAATAAAAAAAAATTCTCCAACATTTGGATAATTTTTTATTAAGTTGGCACTAAGCTTTCAGATATTAAACAGATTTTAGTCAACAATACAATAATCCTCACTCATGCACATAGTAAAAAGAACCTTCAGATATTGGAGGCCATCTACATTAAATCCAAACAACCCACACTTAATAAAATCCTGTTTAAATCTGGTCATAACACATTACATTGCATTTAAATATATGGTTCTGTTATCATTTCGAGCTCTCACGCAGTGTGACGTCATAGAACCGCATTTCAAATTTATGAACAGCATTTGCTATGATTGGTAACTGTTATCGCTGTTTAGCAAAGTTTTATGTCAATACAAGATAAAATCGTCGCTGATGGTGGATGTTTTTATGTTAACATCTCTGTAACCTCTCTGAAGATGGCTCATGTGAGCTGAAAGCTTAGAACAAACTTAATAAAAATTATCCAAATGTTGAAGAATTTTTGTCTTTATTTTTACCTGAAATGAAAGCCAAAATATGATGTTTAGAACGTCTCATGATTAAGCATAGTAGACATTCATTGTCTGCTATATTTAACAGTATGTCTAGAAAATTATCTGCTGCCTTGATACACTAAATATATATATATATATATATATATATATATATATATATATATATATATTTGTTTATATTATACTATAATGTATATATATATATATATATATATATACTCTAAAAAATTTTTAGATATTCTACAACTTCATGGGTAATACGTATTTTGCAGGTAAACCTGCTTGTCAGACCCAAAATTACTCTGTTAAATTAAATAAATAAATTTAACATTGAGTTCTTTTGAGTTCATCTTTATTGGAATTTACCTGACTTAAATACCAAATATTCTACGTTATATATATATATATTATTTTAAAACAAGGAATTTATTATTGACAGTCCCTAAGGCCCTCTCATCTAAGATCTCATCAGGAGAAAGTCGTTGGAAATATAAATTAAATGAAACAAACAGCAATGAAAATAAAGAGCAAAACAAGTGAGGAAATTCTTTAAAATAAATATACATATAAATATATATACTTATAATGAGGGGAGGAGAAATTGTGTGTAAATAACTTGCAAGAGACAGTTAAAATGAAATATCCCCCAACAAATTTAGAGATCTCACAAAATTCTTCTGCCAGCAAAGAGAAGGATTTTGTCAAGATATACAGACTGATTCCAAAAGCTTTAAATGATTATTGGAACCAGCTATATGTATAATTTTGAACCACTCTTTCCTATACGACTTGGCATAGGCTATATTCTCTACTAAGTGTTGAGCAATAGCCGATTCCATATTTGTAGAGGGAAGATAACACATATTATCTATTTTGCCAAGTCATGTTTTAGAAGGTACATGTTGATTAATTCTTGTTTCTAAATGTAAGGTAATGAATGGTGGCTTGAATAATACTGTCCGAGGGAAACAAGGCCTGCTGCTAGAAAGAAGACAGAAGAGAGAGATATTTTAAAGGAAAGTCAGTCTAAATTCAACCAATTGGAAGTTGAATAAGCTATTGTCCCGTGGAAATAATACAACACAAAGATTATTGGGCTACTTAAATACCAGCCAACTGATATTTCTTTTTTGTCATTTATTTTGACTTGCTTGTAATCTTGTATTTATTTGATATATATAAATATATATAAATCTACACCATGTTGTTGCAATATTAAATCTAGTTTTCATTATATACCAATCCCTTGCAAGTCTGGACCAACCTTGTCAAGTGGTAATAAGTGGTCCTGCTTTGGCTAATCTGAAATCAACAACACAATATGGGTGGAATTAGCCAAAGGTCAGGAAGGTTGGCTGGATGCTGCCAGGGGTTGTGTTATATATATACAGAGAGAAAGAAAGTGGAATCAGTTAGAGCAGAGATCAGATATGACACCACCATGATGTGACAAAAGAAATTTCAGTCTGCTGAACTGGACATAAGGTCTCATGGACACACATTCGTTCTCTCTTTCCTTCTTACATGCTGTTTTCCTTTATCTCTTCTTCTTCATCCTCACCATTCTCACTGTCAACAAGGAAGAAGACAACAACAACAATAAGACACATCTATTAACTTATAGAATTAATATCGATAAGTAAAATTTTCCTTTATTGCTTTACCTTCCTTTTTACTTTCTCGCTGTCTGCGTCTGCGAAAAGAAAGAAAGGAAGGTAAAGCAATAAAGGAAAATTTTAATTAACATCGATAAGTAAAATTTTCCTTTATTGCTTTACCTTCCTTTTTACTTTCTCGCTGTCTGCGAAAAGAAAGAAAGGAACACAGACTTTTATTACTACCCTGTTAATCTTTGTCTGCATAAACACATTGCAATACAACTATGAACTCTAGATTCATTTAACTCTATACTGCACTTTCTCTTTGAGCATTTACACAGTTAATAATTTCACTTTCTACAAATTGATGTTATTCTGTTCTGTAAATAAATTTCTACTTAAACATACAAATGAAACATTTTTATTCTTTCCAACCTTCTGATGATATCTTAACTTGTTGGGAGTTTGGTCATGTTTGGCGCTAAGCCAATTTCATAAGTATTATCATGCTCCCTACTTCAGGCTTTAGTTCTGTGAATTCTAATAGCATCTCTTTGAAGTATTCCATGTATATGTTAGCCAATGATGGTGATAATGATGAGCTTATTACTAAGCCTTGCCAATATATGTCTGATCCCATTGCAAAGCATGTTGTTTGTCAGTAGAAAGTCAGCATCTCCATCCCAAAATTTAATGGTATACTGGTATATTTTCTTAGGGATGAGTCTGAGGCCAGTCTGTCCCTGACTGCTGTGGGTACCTTGGTGAACAGACTCACCACATCCAGGCTCACCATCTGGTTGCATTGGATGGGAGCGTTAGTTCCACAAAATGAATATAGTTTCGGACAAATGATGTTGATTCCCATCAGTGGGTAATTATATCCACAAGGAAGTGACTCAGAGGGTGGCACACAGAGCCTTGGCTCTTAGCAATCTGCCTGAGTGGAATACTATCTTTGTGGATCTTGGGTAGACACCGTATGTGAGGTAACCAAATGGCATGTGGAAGTCCCATCACACATGGAATGAGAATGATATACCCAAGTGATCAAAATAATGTGTTCAATTCCAAATTCCTGAAGTAGGCCCGAGCATAGAATGACCAAAGAAGAAACGGTCCAAAGAGTGTAAATAATGTAAATACAACCTCATCTCCAAAGTATAGACAAATATATATATATATATTGCACATATTGTTCTAGTATAATTTACTAAGCGCAGCTTAGATGTGGCACAAGGCCGAAAGTATGGGGCACCCAGTGAGGATCGAACTCACTACTTAATTGCAATAGTGCTAGCGAGACAAGCTTGCTAACCATTACACCACCTTGAGGTGCCCACATATTGTTCTAGTGTTAATAAAACAGTGCTCAATGTAATATAACAGAGTTATTAAGTATATATTATCATTCTAACTAATTTACATAAATTAGTTCTAGTTAAATTATCTACTAAGTCCAGCAATAAGAAAATATTCAGTAATAATAAAATCAAATATACAAAAGCTTTAGAACGAAGCAACCATAAAGTAAATTTAGAGTATTTAGAAAAAACAAAAAAGGTAAAAAAATAAACAGAAACACCATAGGCCTAATGCAGTAACCAAATATTTTTATTACAATTCTAATTAAGTAGTTGTCAGTCTATACTTATCATCTGAAGATTGCATTGTACATGAAACTCCAAGGTGTGCTATCTGTGAGGGATAATATGTATATCTATTACTATTTTGTGTATCGAGGCAGCAGATACTTTTCTAAACATATATTGTTAAATATAGCATATAAATGAATGTCTATAATGTTTAATCATGAGCTGTTCTAAACCTAGTATTTTGGCTTTAATTTCAGGGGAAAATAAAGACAAAAATTCTTCAACATTTGGATAATTTTTTTATTAAGTTGGCTCTAAGCTTTCGCCACACATGAGCCATCTTCAGAGAGGTTACAAGAACGTTTGCATAAAAACATCCACCATCAAAGACAATTTTATCTTGTGTTGACATAAAACTTTGCTAAGCAATGATAACAGTTACCAAATAGCAAACGCAGTTAGTAAATTTGTAATGCAGTTCTATGATGTCACACTGCATGAGAGCCCGAAATGTTAACAGAACGATATATTTAAATGCAATGTAATGTGCGTTATGACCAGATTTAAACGTGATTTTATTAAGTGTCAGTTGTTTTGATTTAATGTAGATGGTTTCCAATATTTGAAAGTTCTTTTTATTGTGTGTATGAATGAGTATTATTGTATTGTTGACTAAAATCTGTCTAATATTACTTACATTATTACTATTTATAGACATATATACAAACTCATGGTAATATACTAATTCATCGGTACATATCCCACAAATGGTTATAGTTTATTATAAGCTATATTCATAAAGATGAAGGGAAAACTTAAAGCAGCTGAAATGTGGTTCTACAGAAGGATGCTGTGGATATTGTGGACTGATCATGTGAGCAAGGAAGAGGTGTTGGAAAGAATGGAAATGAAAAGGAAATTAATATTTAGCATCAGGAAGAGACAATTGAAGTTCCTGAGACATGCAATGACGAAGGAGGGCTTAGAGAATCTAATACTAACAAGCCAGATGGAGGGTAAAAGAGACAGAGGAAAGCAGCGGATAACATATTTGAAGGGCTTGAGCAGATGGATGACAGAATGGGGGTTGTGAGACGTTACAGAAGAAAGTATGCTAAGAGTCACCAGGGATAGGGAGATGTGGAAGGCCATGATCGCCTATGCCCTGAAAGAAGAATATATATGTCAACTATTTATAAGAAATTATAATGTGGGTATAAAATGGGGGACCAATTCTATATTATAATCAATATATAAATTGATCCCTTATTCTGTGGTCATGCTAGTTTCTATACATTTATATTCTAGATTTATCAGCTTGAGGTAGTGGATGACAGAACGGGGGTTGCACGGTGTAATAGGAGAAAGTGTGCTAAGAGCCACCAGGGATTGGGAGATATGGAAAGCCATGATCGCCTACGTCCTGAAAGGAAAAGGCACATAGAAGAAGATATTCATACTACAAGGAACTGTAGAAATTTTCATCATTGCATGTAGTAACAATAATGTTCAACCATCTTAAGTAAATTGAAAAACCATAGTAGAATACATAGCAAGAGATCTGACAAATGCTTATTGGTAATACTAAAAACTATTCAATATAAACTGTAAAAACTAACTACAATTCTTAACAATGAAAAGACAAACAAACCAGCAGCAATAAAATTTAATTCAATCTCAGAATAAACACATTAATTATATTTTAAGCTTAAAACAAAAAGATATCACATGTTGACATAGGAAAATGTAATAATAAAAAACCTCTCACAAATTGACTGATGCATTAAGATTTCTTCTTTACATGTCAGGTCCTGAAAGGACATGACATGGATCACCACTTACACCTATTCTTTGTCACTCTTAACACTTTTTCTGTAGGTATCTCTCCCAAATACTGTTCTGCCATCCACTTGCTCAAGCTAATCAAGTATATCATTGCTTTCCTCTGTCTCTCTTTCCCTCAGTCCAGTGAGTATTAGATTCTCCAAGCTCTTCTTCCTCATTATGTGTTACAGTAACTTCAGCTGTCTCTTTCTATTCTCAGCATCCTTCTGCAGAACCACGTTTCTATTGCTTCAAATCTCCTTCATCTTTGAGTTGATTGTTCAGCATTCACTGCCATATAGGAAGACAGATATCACATAACAGTCCAGACATGACACTGAAGAATCATCAAATAAATATAATGTACACTTATATAAGTGTTTATTAATACTGAAAGTGCTCAGAAAACATTGAAGAACTATGTCCAAACTGTGCCTGGAAAGCAAGAATGTAGTCCAAACTAGAGAAAAAAAAGAAAAAAATCTTAAACGGAAATACACACACACACACATACACACACACACACTCACACACACACACATACACACACACACTCACACACACACACACACTCACACACACACACACACACACACACACACACACACACACACACACACACACATACACATATAGGAATATCTATTCTTATTATTGTTGATGCACTTAATTGAGTATAAATATTAAACACTGAGATTAAACTTGATTAATTTATGGGTTAAATAACAAGACAGATTGGGTTCTAGAGCCTTGGTTGGTGACCAGTCTACCACATAAAGTAATAGCAACCTACTGCAGCGTAATCTTCTGCCCAGTCAATCATGTCTCTTTCAAGATATGATCGCCCAAGCATGTATCACATATGGCACTTAACTGACTGACTGATATAATGTATAATAGTTGGATGTGTGTTTTGGAATGAGAAATTGAAAAGCCAAGTTCAAATTCGTGTTGAATTTGTATTATTTACTTATGCACAAATACCCTTGGGAAAGTTATGAATTCATCTCTTCTTGCTCCAGCTATGGGTTGAATAGCAGGACTGATTGGGTTCTATAGCCTTGGCTGGCAACTGGTCTACCACAGAAAGTAATGACAAACTACTGCAAGAAAATCTTTCTCCTAGTCAGTCATGTCTCAAAATAGACATGATCACCCAAGCATGTATCATGTATGGCAATTAACTGACTCACTGATATAATGTATATTTTTTTTTTAAATCATATCACCCTGAGCAAGGCGGTAACACCACTGATGTGCAGGGGGCTACGTGAAAGTGAAAAGATTGGAAAAGAGAAAGCTGGAAACCACATCCTAAACGGAACAAGGGATGAGCCTCTTCACCTGTTCAATAGATGTGGATGGAGTGTGAACCGGGCGATAGTTTAGTCTATCTACTCCAATTGTCTATCTAAAACAGGCTGTAGTCTTAGTGATTCATTATTATATTTGTGTGTCTATGTGTTTGTGTGTGTGTGTGTGTGTAAGCATGTGTGTGTGTATATGCACATACACATCTGTTTACACTTGTGTTTTTATTTTCATCATGTTGAATCTCACATCATATCATGAAAATTTTCTTAGTTTATATGTCTAGATGTGATATATAATGTCACCGAATTAAGAAACTTGCAAAAGAAACTAAAAAAAGAATGCAGAAAATGGTGACACATTATATTCACATGCTGACAAGTTACAATGTATTGTTTTATTAGAGACAAAAGGAATTATGTCTACTTTAACAGAATGATCGATGGCACTGACTAGTAAATGTTTCAAAGTTTTGTATGTTTTTGTCCAGCATGACAGAAAATGTATGGGTCATGCTATACATAGTCGACATGAGACTATTGAAAAGAAATTTAGGAAATAGGATGATTTTATCATCTCTGTATATCTGATAACTGAAAGGAGGAAGTTGGCAAGCTAAAAAAGACACTTAATGTCAAGCTACTCAGCAAGTTCTTAGATACTTTATTAAATAAAAACTCAGCAATGTTTGCCATATTCTTATATCAAACTTATTAGGCTGTATCTTTATTTTTTACACACCTTTATTCCAACAATTTCTTCATACCCATTTCTAAAGACTACCAATGATTTCACTATATTAGCATTATTATATTATCTTGAGGTTCTTGACAAAATCCAAAGAAGGACCTGCAATGTAATTGGTTCTGGCATGGCATCTTGATTTCAGTCACTTTTTCACTTTTTTTATTTGTGATTTGCACATTGAATAAAGAACATGCTAGTTATTAGGTAAAGCATCCTGAACAACTAATACATCTTTGAGATTGTTCCTCAGTTTGAAACCGGAACTAAAAATGTTTATTTTGGAAACTTTCTTATTTTTTAAATATTTGTTAATTTAGGCTTTAAGCACATTAAGAAGGAAAATAGAGAAAAAGAGAATGATAAGGCAGGTTTACAAGCCTTTAATTTGCTTTAAATGAATTATATTTACACATCAATGGTTTTAGGAAATCATTTTATATAGAAAAAGATGTTTTGGTACAAACAATATCTATGCAATTAATTTAATGGCAGGAGTAAGTCTTTGGTTTTATATGTTACTAATCAGAAAAATTTGACGCATGATTTTGATAAGCAATCAGATGGGTAACTGGGTATGTAAAGAGGATATTCAGATTTTAAAATTTCAGTAATTTTATGAAATAAGTGCATCTCTTATATATACAGATCTAAAGCAGCAGGACCTGATGGTATTGTAATAGAGATGCTGACGTACTTAGATGGCTTTGGTATAGACAGGATCAGTCAGTCAGTTAAGTGCCATACGTGATACACGCTTGGGCGATCATGTCTTGAAAGAGACATGACAGACTGGGCAGAAGATTATTCCGCAGTAGGTTGCCATTGCTTTCTGTGGTAGACTGATTGCCGACCAAGGCTACAGAACCCAATCTGTCCTCTAATTTAACCCATAACTGGAAGGAAGAGATGGATTAATACCTTTCCCAAGGGTATTTGTGCATAAGTGAATGCAAGGAATTCGACTGGAATTCGAACTTGGCTACCTGATTTCTCATTCCGAGCCGATATCCACTGCACCACAACGCACATCCATAGACAGGATTACAGAAATAATGAACAAAATCTACAACAGCAGCAATAGACAGTCCCTCCCACCCCCTATAAACATGGATCTAGTTATCCTCCTCAAAAGCAATACACTGCACCCCCTTGGCCTCACTCTCTTACCCAACCTCAAGTGGAATTACTACATTGAATCAATAGCTAAATCTACGACTATAAATGTTGGATCACTGTGTCGGGCCAGGAAGATTTTCTTGCCTGAGTCCATCTTACACATATATAAATCATCCATCCGCCCATGCATTGAAAACTGTTGTCATATCTGGGCAGGCACCCCTGTTATTCATCTTGGGGTTTTTGACAGGCTTTAGAAGAGACCTGCAATGTAATTGATCCCAGCCTGGTAGCTTGACTCCAGCTGCTTTCTCACTGATGAGATTTTCATGGCTTCTGCTCTGACGGGTTTAGCTCCCTGGTGTTCCCTCTAAAAGAATTTACTCAACTGACTAGACTGGAACAATGTCCCAAACATTTACAGTTAAAACAACCAAATGCAGCCTCCACTTCTACTCTATCAGCTTCTTTTCTCACACTTTCTGCCTGTGGAACTCCCTTCTTTATACTTGCTTCCCTGATAGTTACAATCTCCAAGAATTTAAATGCAACATCAATTTCCATCCCCTTGACTCCCATACTTCTCTTATCCTTTCTCCGGCATCCACTAAATCTTGTTCTTATGCCTTTTCACGCTATTCTCACGCAACTCTCTTCACATCAATATTCCCATCCTTCTCTTGCCCATTTTCTAACACCCCCTGTAATCGGTTCCTCTTTCTCTTTGTTCTCCTCCTTTGTAAACCCTCCACTCTTCTCGTACATACCCCCCTGTGTACCAGTGACAGTACTGCCTTGCTTGGGATGAAATGATTAAAGAAAACTATACTGGAGGACAAGAACAGCAAAGATTCGTTAAGGATACCTGAATGAGGAATGCAATATTCACGCTCAGAATGCTATCTGAAAGAGCAATACAAATGCAGAAGGACCTTTATCTGTGCTTTATAGACTACACAAAGGCATTTGACAAAGTACACCACAAAGACTTGATAGAGAGGCTCAACAACCTCAACATTTTTGGGATAATTGTTTGTATATGGACAGGAAGTGAATTCAGCAGGTATACCAAAATAGAAAAGGTGTAAGACAAGGATGAGTCTTCTCACCAGATCTATTCAACTTATACAGTGAAACAATTCTGAGAGAAATAAGATCTTTGCCAGGATTTGTCATTGGTGGCCACAATTTCAACAATATAAGATATATGGATAACACAGTGCTTATTGCAGCCACGGAAAAAAAATGCAGGGCCTCCTAGAGAAGGCAGCAAGGGAAAGCAAGAAAAAAGTACTGAAGATAAACAGCAAAAAGAAGACCCCAAAATGCCAATTACAGGTCGGAGAAACTAAAATAAAACGAGTAACAAAAAAATAAATACTTAGGGAGTATTCTGACAGAGGATGGAAAGTGTGACATTGAGATCCAAAGATGCATTGACCTGGCCAAGGATGCATTTCAAAAGCTAATCAAAGTACTGAGAGCCAGGAAAATCTCATTGAAAACAAAGAAAAGACTACTGGATTGCTATGTGATATCTGTCCTTCTGAATAGCAGTGTATGTTGGACAATCTCCTCAAGGCCAAAGAAGAGGCTTGCAGCAACAGAAATTTGGTTTTACAGAAAGGTGCTGAGGAGACCATGGAATAAGCATGTGAGCAATGATGGGATGTTGAAGAGGATGCAAACAAGAAGGAAACTCATACAGGAAGAGACAGCTAAAATTCCTGGGATACGTAATGAGGAAGAATTTAATACTCACAGGAGAGATAAAAGGAAAGAGAGACAGGGGAAAGCAGGAAGAGACATATTTGATAAGCCTGAGCAAATAACTAGTGAAGTGGTATTTGGGAAAGATACCAAGAGAAAAATATTGAGAACGACAAGAGACAGAGTCAAGTGGAAGTCCAAAATCTCTTACATTCTGAAAGGACACGGCACATATAGAAGAAGACACTACTACTAGATCTGTAGAAACAAAGAGGAACACATATGGATAAAAATATAATCTTTTATTTTTATTCTTTGTCAATGATGCTTGTGTAGAGTAGGAATACAGCTGGAGTGAGATCACGTGCATGAAAGGGCTGTTGAAAGTCGTTAGCAAGTCTCTGTCTATTCTGCCAAAATTCTAGACTTTACTTAGTCTTAAAACTCCTATGGTGCTAGTGATGCTAAGGTTAGCCATAATTAAAGATATATATGTATACATAATTATATTAGAGATATGCACGGTCCCTATTGAAACAATGCAATTCTTGCATGTCCTTTTACTAAAAATTCAATGATCATGGTATAAGTTTTCTTAAAATCTTATTTTTTAATGTTTTACTTTTATTTCTGAAAGGCTTATTTATTATCACTGCAATTATCATCATTGTCACCAATTATGTTTTTGCTAGCAAGAATGAAAATTCTTCTTTATCTGAATTAAAGTCTCTACACATATATTTCAAAAACATTTTCATAGGTATTTACTCTCTTTACTTTGTTTAGGCGGTTGTCCTCATCTTTACTGCCATATTCACAACATTTCAGTCATTGTATGCTCTGGCCTTCTTCAGATTATATACATTAGAATTTTGAACCCTTTGTTTCGTCTATGAACGTAGATTGTTCTCATTCCACATACCATGACTCTTCCAAATATCTCAGTTTCAGTTGTTTTTCTTTCGTATCTCAACTATCCAAATAACTGATGCTGAGATTACCAGAAAAAAACATGTCCTCATCTTTATTGCCATATTCACAACATTTTGGCTGTTGTATGCTCTGGCTTTATTCTAGTGATATATATTGGAATTTTGAACCAAACACTTTATTTAGTTCGCTGGGATAGATTGTCATAAACTTTTTCATGAGTTCAGCTAGTTGTAACTATTTACATTACTTATATTGTTCAGATTGTTGTACTCATTTTTATTGTCATAATCATGTCATTTCGGCCATTGTATGCTCTGATCTTCTTCAGATTATATACATTAGAATTTTGAACCCTTTGTTTCATCTATGAACATAGATTGTTCTAGTTCCACATACCATGACTCTTCCAAATATCTCAGTTTCAGTTATTTTCCTTTAGTATCTCAACTCTCCAAATAACTGATGCTGAGATAACCAGAAAAAACATGTCATGTGGAACTAAAACAATCTACCTTTATAGATGAAACAAAGAGTTCAAAATTCTTATGTATATAATCTGAAGAAGGTCAGAGCATACAATGGCCGAAATGTCATGACTATGACAATAAAAATGCGGACAACAATCTGAAGTAATGTAAATAGTTACAACTAGCTGAACTCATGAAAAAGTTCATGGATTATGTAATATTATTTTCATGGTTTCCAATAAAATATAAAGGATGTAAATAATATTGTTTAGCTTGTGTAACAATATTTTTCCATCACTCTTAGTATACTTCTATTATTATTATTATTTGAATAATCGTTGTGTTTAAATGTGATATTCATGCAAATTCTATTTCCAGACCCCCACATTTTACATAGCCGATATATTTTTTATGATGATGACAATTCTTCTTTTTTGTCACCTTCTTCATCTTCTTTTCCTTCATCTCCTTCTTCTTCTCATTCTTTGTCTTCTCTTTCTTCTTTGCCTCCTCCTTTCTTCTTTTTATTCTACTTCATCTTCTTCTCCCCCTCTTTCTTCTTTGTTTTTTCTTCTTCTTCTTCCAATTATAATAATATTTTATTAACCGTATTAGTACAAACTAAACAATATTATTTACTTAGTCAACATCCATTGAATTTTATTTCAAGAGAGTCAAGTAAAAAAGCAAAACGCATGAGTTATAGCTCTTGGCAAAGGTGTGACATACATAATTACTAAAGTATTAATGTATACCTGATACCTGATCTCAGAAACATAGACAGATACTTGTAGGTAATCAATATTTGATTCACAAATGAGGAAGCATAGTTTTTCAAATCATAACTTAATCTTTTGACTCAGAATTTATGATTAATAATTTTTCTGACATTGTTGATATGTCACAGAACCTAAGTGACATATTAATGCCTGGTTGAAACTCACTTTTAATTATAGGCTAAAAATATGATCTTTGATGCGAATAAAATGACCACAGACAATAATAAAATAGAGGTAAAATGTATATACCTAAATACTATAATTGTAGGTAAACAAAATTTTTGTTAATATTTCCATCATATACAGGTCATTATAATTGGAAATAATTCTTGCTATTAATTTATTAAAATCTAAACATATAAATGATAAGCCTATAAATAAAATTTACTGTTGTAATAAAAGGATAAATTACAAAAACAAAATAATTACTGATTCAATTAAAGAAAACATGATGAAAATTGCTTAACTAGTTGAAACTCATTTCAGATTCTAATTGGTCAGTAATGCCTATTGAAGAATTTATGGATTATCATCCAATTTATAACCATGTCATGATTTATAATCACTAATTGCCCGGTTCACACTCTACCCACGTCTATTGAACAGGTGTAGAGGCTCATCCCTTGTTCCCTGTTTAGGATATGGTTTCCGGTTTTCTCTTTTCCAATCTTTTCACTTTCTTTTTTGTTCATTTTTTTTTCAATTGGAGTAGATAGACTGAACTATCACCTGGTTGACACTCCACCCATGTCTATTGAACAGGTGTAGAGGCTCATCCCTTGTTCCTTGTTTAGGATGTGGTTTCCGGCTTTCTCTTTTCCAATCTGTTCACTCTTATGTAGTCCCCTGCACACCAGTGGCCTTACCACCTTGCTCGGGGTGATGTGATTAAAAAAAAAACTAATGTATTTTTGCTGATTTATATTTGTGTATTAATTAAAATGAGCAATTATACTAATTTTTAAAAAACAATAAATTCAAATACTTTTCTAGCATTTCCTCTAGAAAAATTGCAAGCCAATATATGCCATTTTTTGGCTCAAAAAGAGTTATGTATTTTTCTTATAAGAAGGAACAAAATCAAATAATCCTTTCATAAATGACTTTTTATTTTGCAGCTATTTTTCTTGTTTTGCACTTTGTTTTTTTATATTTTACCAACCATTCTTGGTTATGGCAGACATATTGCAAGAATTTGCTAAACCTGTTAAGAACATTTGAATGTTAAATTCATAAAAAAAGCCTTTAATATATCAAAACATAACTGGAAAAAAAGGCAAAATTATAAAAAAAACAAGACTTTTAGTGGCAAATGAAAGGAGCAGGTAATAAAATGATCTTTTATTAGATTATCTTGGTGCCACAGTACCAGGAAGAAATCAAGAGAAACTGTTATTGATTTATTCTTCAAACTTATATCAACTTACTGCCTCATAAGATAATTGAATCAGTGATCTTTCTATTGTGATGTCACTGTCACCTCTTCATAGCAGATCAAAAAAAGGCAGTAGCTGGACACTTTTGCTGTTCTTTTTCTTATAGATTTTTCCCCATTTTCTATAGCCAACTTCAATGCACAATTTTAAATTATCATACTGTCATTATCTATCAAGCACTTTTCCTATTACTACCTGCTTGAGCTGCAAGAAACTTTTACTTATCCTTGAAAATGCTCAAAGTTTGGATAAACCAATTCTTGTTTCCTAAGTTACTTGCTTTCAATTTGATATCATTTCCCACTTTTTGAAAATAGATCCACTGAGTTGCACAACATAATTCATAAATGCATTTAGTTGCAATATTATTTGATATTCATGGATCATTTTTATTTATCATTATTATAATGATTATTTTTACTTAATATTTCTTTCATATTAATTTTTGTTGTCTCATATTGTAACTCGTAGATCATTGTCCGCTAACCATGAGTAAGCTGCATGAAATGGAATAAAGAGTAGTCATTGTAGAATTGGAATAGTATTCTAATACTAATGGGATCTAGATAAAAATGGTTGTATACTAAGTGTCAATGAAATAACAAACTGGCTAGATTTTGATGACAACTTTTGGTTATCCTTCATAACCTAATTGGTAAAGGATTGAAGCTTGGCTTTTTTTCAGGACCTGTTTTGTAGATAGGTCTACCTTTAGAATGCTGGTTTAGAAGTTGTAATAGGAAAAATTAAAATTGAAATTTTAAAAAAATTCTTAAAAATAACAAAAAAGTAATAATAATAATATTAATAATAATAAGACAAAAATGCAGAAGAAGATGAAGAAGAAGAAAAAGAAAAAGAAGCTTTTAGTTACCAAACAGAACATTAATAAAAATGTAGAAAGGATTATATTAGCAATCATTGCGCATCATGAAATGAAAATTCAGGGTGTTACAGATAAATTATCATCTAAATTATGCAAAAATGAAAATAACTGGCATCTCCTTTTTAATAAATATATTTATCAAAATTACAAAAAAAGATCTTGATATATTAGGTTGTTAAAAAATAATGGCCAATTTCAGAAACTATTTTATTCTTGAAAAATTGACTGCAGAAATGTTGAAATTAGTCCAAATATGAGCCTTGTGCATCTATGAACCTCTGTCATCAATCAACGAGTAGTTATTCCTTGTTGATAAAAAGTTACTGGCTGTGATGCAACAAAATCTTTGAAAGCAAATTTCACCTTTAGTTTAGACCTAAAAGTTTTATCATGTAAAATGAGCTTAAGTGATTAAAAAAATAATAATCAGTTGGTGAAAGTTCAGAAGAATATGGGGGATGTGGTAAACATACCCCATATTCTCCTAAATATGGGGGATGTTTACTCAAGTTTGTGAGTTTTTGAAAACATAATTTTTGCAACATGTGGCCATGCATTATGATGGAGTGGAATTGGAACATGTCAATTCACCAATGCAGGTCTTATTTTTTGTAGGCATGCATGAATTTCAGCAATTTGATTGCAGTAAAGCTCTTCATCAATGCTCTGATTAGCTTCCAGAAAGCTGTAGTGGATAACACCAGTTGCAAACCACCAGACAGTCATCATATTCTTTTGCTGATGCAACTTTGGCTTTGGGAAATGTTGGGTGGGGGGTTGCTTATCACAACCGAGTCATTAAACTGATCATTTACAGTCATCATAAAGGATCCACTTTCATCTCAAGTGACTGTTCATTCAAGAAAGGGATCATTGCTGCTGTGCACAAACAGCATCAAGCACATTTCAAAACACTAAATTTTGATTTTCATTGAGATCATGAGGAACCCATTTATCAAGCTTTTTCACCTTGTCAACACATTGCAAATGGTGTGAGACTGTTGCAGTGCTGACACCAAGCCTTTGAGATATTTCTCTGACACTTTAATATAGGTTTTTTTAACAAATGCTTGCAGTTGTTTGTTGTCAAGATTGCATGACCATCCTCTACTTTTTTCATCTTCAAAGTTTTCATCACCAGTACAGAATTTCTGGAACTACTTTTGTAGTGTTCGATCACTTATGGACTCACCTCCCCATGCTCTGTTGATATTGACAGAAGTTTGGGAGTCACTGTGTCCAAGTTGGAACTCATGCAAGAAAAGTAAATGAAGATCCTGTTTTGTCATGTTCATAATTAAGGGCTTCTATGCTTCAAGAATATTTCTGTTTGAAAATAAGTTAAAAACTATTAATGAGCACACATGATTTATTATGTATACCAAAATTCATGTAATATATACCATGAATACTAATAAAAATGCACCTAATATTTACCATGAATACTTTGAGCGGCCATTATTTTTGTAACAACCTAATGCTAAATAGTAAATTTATCTAATACAATTGCTATTGGCTTCAAACAGACGACTTTGGAATCTCTTGCAGCTTTTCTGAACAGTCTCCTTGTATAAATTAGTGAATGCTGCTATAGTCCTTGCCTTCAGTTCATCTTTGGTTTTACAAGGAATTTTTCTGGTCTCTTGCTCACCTGTGCCCCCCACCACATAATAATCAAAGGAGTTGCAATCTGGGGAGTTAGGTGGTCACATGTAAGGGGTGATGGGATCATAGAAACAGTCTGACAGCCATGACTGTGTTTAACTGTGTGTGTGGCATGGTGCAGAGTCCTGTTGCCAGACATAGGGTCTTCCCACAGCCACTATCTTGACCCAAGGCAGTGATACCTCCTTAAGATCTTTAGGCATCCATGCTGAGTCTTAGGCCCTGTGGGAAAATGAAAGAATGCATAGTGTTGCCATCAATAGTGATCACTCCAAACAATTTCATAATCACCATTAGGCTCATCCAACTCTTTCCAAATCATCTGTACCATTCGCAGATTGGCACCCAAACACTCTGAAATGCCATTTACATATTTCTAGCAAAAGTAAATTGTGTCATGGTGCATTTTTTTCTCACGGAGAGTGCCCAACTGACCCTACTATACTGTTCAGTCAAAAAAAAAAATGAACAACATACATGAAATTAAAAATATAAAATGGTGACAATTCATCGCACCTGTACATTATATTTAATGTATATTGTGTTGCTTTTTGTATGTTGCTTGTATATTTATGTATTTTTTGCCGTAGAAATTATTATTTCTTATCCACTCTAAAAATACAAGTGAAAAAAAAAATGAAAGTGTTAAAAAGATAAAAGATTTTACTGTTTTTACAATTATCTGAATAGTATTCAGTTTCTTTAGGAAAAATATAAAAGTTTGTACAAGCTTGACAGTTTGAGAAAGATTTATTTTGGAAATTAATTCAAAGTACTCATCCTTTGATGAATGAAAGGGATTTTAAACTGCAAAAGCAGCAATAAAACCATCAAAGGAGAAAATTTTTAATTTGCCTTTGTCAATCAAGCAAAATACGTTTAAAGATTTAATCAAACTATATCAGGAAACCATACTCTACAAGAAAACTGAATGCATGGTCATCAGCAAAAAGAATACCAACTACAAGCTGGGGATACTAAAATCAAACATGTACAGAAATTTAAATACCTAGGAAGTGTTCTAACAAGATGGAAAGTGTGACACTGAGAGTCAACGTCATATTGGCATGGCCAAGGATGTATGCCAGAAGCTAAGTAGAGTATTGAGAGACAGGAAAATTTTGCTGAAAACAAAGGAGACTACTGGATTGTTATGTGATGTCTGTCCTTCAATATGGCAGCAAATGATGGAAAATCACATCAGTGATGATAAAAAGACTTGAAGCAACCGAAATGTGGTTTTACAAAAGAATGCTGAGGATACTATGGATGAAACATGCAAGTAATGATGAGGTTTAAGAGAGGATGGAAACAAAGAGGAAACTGATACTTAACATCAGGAAATGACAGCTGAAGATTTTTGGACCTCTAATGTGGAAGGAGGGCTTGGAGAACCTGATGCTCCTGGGATGGATAGAAATGAAAAGACAAGGGAAGGTTTACACATAACACACTTAATAAACTTGAGCAAATGGATGGTAGAGCAAGGATTGAGTGGAATAACAAGAGAAGAGGTATTAAGAGTGACAAGAGAAGAAGGAGGGCCATGATCGCCTACATCCTGAAGTGGAGGGCCACGATTGCCTACATACTGAGGGCACACAGCACATAGAAGAAGAAGAGTTTGTAGTTGTATCAAAACCTACAAGATCTGAATTGCTTCAGTATTTTCTTTTACAGATTATTTCCAGGAGGTTAAGCTTCATGAACAATATACATGATGAAAGAGTTGAATCCCAAGATCTACTTGCAAAATGTGAAGGTTCAGGCTTTTGATGTCAGACATTGTAGGATGCGTTTTTTTTTTTCTTGATTTCTTTCAATTGGTTTAGAAAACAAACTTTTAGACTTATCCTTCAAATAATACTTGTAATTGATCATTGAAGGGTTTGAAGAATCATTTTTGTCAGTTTTTTGACATCATTCATGTCATCATCTGATTCTGTATAAGTAATTCTGATATTATCAGTTTCATTATCTTCAGAAAAAGAAGTGTCATCTAATTAGAATAGAAAATATTTTTTATTTAATTAAATTTCTGAATCCCTGGGTTTAATGGACACACTTAGTAATAGAAGGAGACATCAGCCACCAAAATTGTGTTTGAAATTTATTATCTTTATGTACATGACAGAAAACAAAGAAAAATATAAAAAGCACAAAAATAATTCAGATAGAATAACTAAAAGGGTGAAAAATTATTTTAAGAACAATTATGCTGTCTATTGGACCCATTATTAGATTGAAGGTTAAGACTCCTGTATTTAAAAAAATATATATTTTCTTATAAATTTAGTATTTGAAATTTGATCATCTTCCTACCTGTATGGAGCAAATAAGCGAGACAGAATCCACAATAGATGACAAATATATTAGATCATAAAAACAAATAATGTCTGATTTTTAGAAAATAAGAACCCGGAATATCTTTATATTTCTAACATTAAGTTACAAGGTTATTTATGCCTTTATGATAAAATTTTAATTCTTGAAGACAGTTTCTGCATCTTCTGTAATATAACAATCTGGCCCCACCCGAGGAAGTGATGCAAGTGATGGTGTTTTCCATCGGTGAAGGGGGCGGCGAAGCGACAAGACAGGTGTTTGTGAAATACATCCTGTCGAAGCCGGAGCGGATGTCGTTTTGACCTTATTTCCGACAGCGGCGGAAATGGCTACAGAGGCAAACAGATCAGGTGCCTCTTAGAATTACGTGGGCGTTGCGTGGGCGAGGCAAAAAAACCGGAAGGAAAGTCCCGGTTCTAGAGGACTATATAAAGACCTCAACACACGGATTCGCCAGTAGCAGAGAGCGGCCGGTGGAAGCAGAGAGAGACAACACAGGCAGACTACACTCCCGTCAGCCATTCTATATGCGCCCTCACCCTTTCCGTTCTCTATTCCACACAGTTCGTTGTCATTAATAAAAATATAACCTTATATTTTTATATATGTGTGTTTGTTGTTTTGTCGTCATACGGCGATATATAACACTTCTATACAAAATAATATCTTTCGGTTTCAAAAATTGACAAGATGCTCAAAAAACTGGTATTCAGTGGACTAAAAAGTCTGAAGAATATAGTGGATGTAACAATGTTTCATATACAAAGCCAATGAGCTTTGGAAGTAACATCCTAACCACATGTGACTGAGCATTGTCCTGAAGCAGAACTAGATCCTTTCAATTAACCAGTGTTGGTCACATTTTGCTGAATTGAATGTGAATTTTATCCAGTTGCTGGTCGTAAACTTTGGCTGTGATACTCTGGTTAGATTCTCGAAATCTTAAATGGATAATACCAAAGGCAAACCACCACATGATCACTATTATCTTTTATCATTTGAATTTTGCCGATGTAGCCTTGAACATACTTCTAAATGTCAAACTTTTTGACTTTCACAAAGTTCATGTGAAACCATTTATCAAGTTTCCTCATCTTGCCAATTTTCTTGAGATGCTTTGATATTGTTGAAATGCTGACACCCATTATTTAAGACATTTCTCTGACACTTTGATGTTGGTCTTGTCCAACTCGTGTTTACAAATGTGGATTGTCAATTGCAGATAGATGTCCTTTACCACCTTGATCTTCGAGACACATTTCCATTGCATAACTTAAAAAACCAACATTGTGCTATCCATTCACAACTAGACCCTTTAACCCAAGTTTTGTTAATGATGGCAACAGTTTAAGAAACATTATGACCAAGTTTAAACTCATTCAAAAAATGTAAACACTTCTTCTTATACATTCAAGATGAGGCATATATAATATTTCAGAGGACACTTCAATAATTAGGAAAGAATAATATATTTTAGTGCAACTAATATGATAATATGTTAGAACACTAAAGTATATAATGTGTTAAATTCTGAAACAAATTGATATAAAATAAAGAAAGAGGTCACTTAGATCATTAAGAATGTGTAATATATTTTAGTGCAACTATTATGATAATATGTTAGAGCACATTTGAAAGTATATAATGTGTTATATTCTGAAACAGAGTGATATAAAATAAACGAAGCGGTCACTTAAATCATTAAGAATGAGTAATACATTTCAGTGCAACTATTATGATAATATATTAGAGCACAATTGAAAGTATATAATATGTTAAATTCTGAAACAAATTGTTAAATAATGAGGTCACGTAAATCATTAAGAATGAGTAATATATTTTAATGCAACTATTATGATAATATATTAGAGCGCAATTGAAAGTATATGATGTGTTAAATTCTGAAACAGAGTGATATAAAATAAACAAAGAAGTTGCATATATCATTAAGAATGAGTAATATATTTTTGTGCAACTTTTATGATAATATATTAAAGCAAAATTGAATGTATATAATGTGTTTATTTCTTAAACAAATTGGTAAAATAAAGAGGTCACTTAAATCATTAAGAATGAGTGATATATTTTAATGCAACTATTATGATAATATATTAGAGCACAATTGAAAGTATAGGTGTTATGGGAAATGCTTAATTTCCCCAACACTATATTTTTTAGGCACACAAATGAATGACGAAACTTGCTTTTAGAACAACAACAAAGGACGGTTTATTATACAGCAAACGTACAAGATTGGTAGTATGTAAGTGTCCATGGTTAAGCTAGCAGCAGATAGTATGTAAGTGTCCATGGTGAAGCTAGCAGCAGCGTCTTCCGATAAAGCATTCCATGCGGAATCAGTGGCAGCGATGTGAGAGAGGCGTCCGTTACTGCCGCGGGCTCATGGCTCTCTGGCTTTCCTCCGTTCTACAAACAGGACTAGGAAAAATAGTTCTAGAGAGGAATCAATGCGCTCCGCCCGTTGATTGGTCAGTGAGTGACCGAATCTCCCGTCGGGGGCATTGATTCGCTAAAGGAAATAGATCTGTGGCTGCTACATCACCCCCTGCTTAGGCGGAAAGCTGACAGAGAAAAAGATAGTGGCTATAAAACAAAGAAGGGTACAATTTATATATAAACAGTTTTACAGAGCTTTTTGGGCCAATGTACTCATCGACTACTGCGTGTGGTGGTGACATAGTTGTCTGTTGGCATCGTATTTTTTTCCACGGGTGTAAAGATATGTTCATGTATGTAAGTAGGGGGAATATGTGGCTCTTGTGTGTTTGTGTTAAGAAAGGCTCTTTTCACCCTGTCAATAGATGCAGTTTCTTTTTTGCCACTAATGTCAAGAGTCAGAAGTTTGTCAGTGCGTGAAAGCACGCGGTAAGGGCCAGTGTAAGGTGGAGTGAGAGGGGCTTTGACAGCGTCCCTTCTTAGAAAAACGTGAGTCCATGAAGAAATATCTTTTGGGACTGATGATTTGATGGTCTGTTCCCTAGGGTGCATTGGTGGGAGATTACCAAAATAAGATCGCAGTCTGTTTATATACAAGGCAGGATCTGTTCCTGTTAAATCTATAGGGTTCAACATCTGACCTGGTAATGATAGAGGTAGTCCACAGACAAGTTCTGCTGGAGAGTATCCTAGGTCCTCTTTGATAGCTGCACGACAGCCGAGAAGGACAACAGGTACATATTCGCTCCATCGCTGTTGGTCAGGATAGGCACGTAATGCGGCCTTTAATTGGCGATGAAAGCGTTCTATCATCCCATTAGAAGCAGGGTGATAGCTCGTAGTTCGAATTCGATTGATCCCTAAAATTCTGGAAAGTTCCTGGAATAGGTGGGATTCAAATTGTCTGCCACAGTCAGTGGTAATTGTTGTAGGAACTCCGTAACGCGTTATCCAGCCTGATATAAGGGCTTGCGCTACGGATTCAGCTGAATGTCCTTTAGGGGAATAGCTTCGGGCCACCGTGTAAAGCGATCTATACAGGTCAGGAGGTAAGTAAATCCCTGACTGACCGGCCATGGTCCAACCAGATCAATATGGACATGGCTGAACCGAGCGTCTGGGGTGCTGAATGTTCCGAGGGGTGCACGGATATGTTTGTGCACCTTTGATTTTTGGCAGGATACGCAAGAACGTGTCCAGGCAGTGATATCACGCCTCATGTTTGGCCAGAAAAATCTAGCTGTAATCAGCTTCACTGTGGCTTTGGGTCCGGGGTGTGCCAATTGGTGTAGTGTGTCAAAAACAACCCTACGATGTGTCATCGGAACAAAAGGTCGAGGTGCGCCTGTTGAGGTGTCACAGATGATCTGCGTGTCTGCAGTAGGCACTGGTAGGTATGCAAACTTGCAAGTTGCAAATTCAGGTGACGATAGATCAAAGGTGTCCAGGCGTGGTTGGTCAAAGGCCATCCGTCGTAAGTCGATATCTGAAGGTGAGAACAGTGAATTAATGGGAAGGCGAGACAAGGTGTCTGCCGCAGCATTCTGTTCACCAGAGATATGTTGGATATCGTTTGTAAATTGCGAAACAAAATCCAAGTGGTGAGTTTTGCGAGGAGAATATCTGTCCGGCTTTGAGCGCAGAGCGAAAGTAAGCAAACGGTGAAAGGTGTAGATCACAAATTGTCGACCCTCTAGTGAATGCTGAAAGTGTTTCACTGCGAGGTACATTGCCAGGAGTTCATGGCCAAACGTGCTGTAACGTTGTTCTGCCGGTTTCAGCTGTCTTGAAAAATAAGCGAGAGGTTGTAGCTGTTGTTGGTGTTGCTGTTGCAAAACTGCACCTACAGCTGTGCCCGATGCATCAACGACCAATGAAAACTGGGAGTCGGGTACAGGATGTGCAAGTAGCAATGTTGTCGCTAATTTCTTCTTCACTTCGTTAAAGGCTTTTAGCTGTATGTCATTCAATGAAATCTCCTCATTTTTCTTTTTCCTGTTACGTAACATGTCAGACAGAGGAGACAGGAGATCCGCACAGTGTGGGATGAAACGTCTGTAATAGTTAAGCAGACCGAGAAAGTGTCTCAGTTGGCGAAGTGAAGTGGGTGGTTGAAGGTCTTGTAGAGCCTTCACTTTTTCAGGTAAGGGAGATATCCCTTCGGGGCTTATAATGTGTCCCAAGAAAGTTAGCGACGAAGCACCGAAAACACATTTACCAGGGTTAATCCTCACCTGGTACTTTTGAAACCGTTCGAACAGTAGGCGGAGGTGAGTAACATGTTCCTCGGGTGAGGCACTTGCTACGAGGATGTCATCTATATAATTATAGACGAAGTCCAAATCACGCACTACTTCGTCCATGAAGCGTTGGAAGGTACTAGCCGCATTTCGCAAACCAAAAGGCATAGTTAAAAATTCAAACGCTCCAAATGGAGTAGTTACTGCAGTTTTGGGTATGTCGTCTGGGTTCACTGGTATCTGATGGTAAGCCTTAATGAGGTCTAGTTTGGAGAAGGTCTTACAACCATGCAGGGATGAAGCGAAGTCTTGTATATGTGGGATTGGGTAACGATCAGGTACCGTAATGGCATTTAGTCGTCGATAGTCCCCAGTCGGACGCCAATCTCCAGAACGCTTTGGAACCATATGCAAAGGGGAAGCCCATGGACTGGACGAGGGGCGTATAATTCCCAGCTGCAGCATATGGTTAAATTCTGCCTTCGCTGCCTTTAGTTTATCAGCAGGGAGGCGGTGAGGGCGTGAGAACACCAGAGCGCTTGTGGTCTCGATGTGGTGTTTTGTAGAGTGAGTTGATTTGCTCACAACAAAATTTAAGTTAGTTAACTCTGGGTAAGAGCGTAGTAATGTTTGGTATGGGTCGTCAGTGGCGGCAATGAAAAATACCGGGCTGATAGGTGAGATATTTGCCTTAAAACCCATGACGGAAAGTTCCGTATTGCCGTCAATAAGTCGTCGCTTGCGCATATCCACTAAAAGGTTGAAGTGGTGCAGAAAGTCCGAGCCTAGAATGGGGTATGGTAAATCAGCTACAGTAAAAATCCATGTAAAGTCTCTCCGTAATTCCAAGTCCAGAGAACGAGAAATTTGACCGTACGTGGGAATAGGGGAGTGATTTACCGCTTGCAGTGTGATGGGCGACAGTGGCGGCTTCTCAGTGAGGAGTTTCAGTGGCCAGATACTGCAAGCTGCTCCTGTGTCAACCAAACAACGTGCTTGGGACCTGGAGTCAGTGATAAAATAGGCACGGTTGTTACATAAAGCTTGTGGAGAGTGTGCCGTGCTCAGCTCTCCAGATTTAAGTTTCCCTGGTTTGAAAAGGAGCAGGGCATTTTGCACCTCCGAGCCTTAGCGCCAAAACAACTGTGATAATAGCATAGTCCTGGCTTGCTTGATTGGCGGCGGTGGTGTGTGGGTGGCGAACGACTTTTATGTCCACGTCTAGGCGGTTGTGAATTGATTACAGTTAATTTACCTACTTCATTGGTAAGCTGCACTAAAGCTTTGAGTATCGCCACTTGTGTGGCACCTTCGCTTGTGTTCCCAGCAGCAGAGAGGGTAAAGACTTCAGCCTTTGGCTGAGGAATGGACGCGGTAATAGGCCCCTTGGTGAATTCCATCACTTTATCTGCAGAGGACGCTATTACGTCTACTGAGCTCTTCTCTACCATGGGTACCAGAATTGCCTTTACTTGAGGGGGCAATCGTGAGAAGAAAAGTTGCTTTATAATGGCACTATCAGCAGGGACATCTTCTGCCAGCTCTCTCATTCTGCGGAGCAATTCGCTTGGCATGCGGTCTCCCAACAGCTCGTCATTGACTAAAGTTTGGAACCGCTTTTCCGCTGATAGCGACGTCCGGTGCAGAACTTCCTGCTTAATACTGTCATAAGTAGCATTAAGGGGGGTGTCAGTTATCAAATCTTTGATAACTGGTGTCAATGACGCGGGAAATGCACTAAATAAAATAGGCAATTGCCGCTGCTCCACGACGTTGTTCGCTATAAAATATGACTCGAGTTGGGCAAACCAAACTTGAACGTCGCCAGCGAAAGCAGGTAAAGTAGTCGCCATCTTGTTTTTAATATATAGCGTGACGACAGACCACCAAAAAAAAATATCAAAGAAACACGTCTCAATGAGAAAGAAACGAAAGGGAAAACATTTCAAAAGACACAGCGGGCTCATGGCTCATGGCTCTCTGGCTTTCCTCCATTCTACAAACAGGACTAGGAAAAATAGTTCTAGAGAGGAATCAATGCGCTCCGCCCGTTGATTGGTCAGTGAGTGACCGAATCTCTCGTCGGGGGCATTGATTCGCTAAAGGAAATAGATCTGTGGCTGCTACAAAAGTATATAATGTGTTTATTTCTTAAACAAATTGGTAAAATAAAGAGGTCACTTAAATCATTAAGAATGAGTGATATATTTTAATGCAACTATTATGATAATATATTAGAGCAAAATTGAATGTATATAATGTGTTAAATTCAGAAACAAATTGATATAAAATAAAGAGGTCACTTAAATCATTAAGAATGAGTAATATATTTTAGTGCAACTATTATGATAATATATTAGAGCACAATTGAAAGTATATAATGTGTTAAATTCTGAAACAAATTGATATAAAATAAAGAGGTCACTTAAATCATTAAGAATGAGTAATATATTTTAGTGCAACTATTATGATAATATGTTAGAGCACATTTGAAAGTATATAATGTGTTATATTCTGAAACAGAGTGATATAAAATAAACGAAGCGGTCACTTAAATCATTAAGAATGAGTAATATATTTTAGTACAACTATTATGATAATATATTAGAGCACATTTAAAAGTTTTATTCTACAATCAGACATTATTTTCTATAAAACCTAATAAATCGTTTAAATTGTATAAATAGAATATTACTTAGATTATATGAATATTAATAACAACTGTTTTGTAAAACCTTTTAATGCATTTTTAATAATATCAGTGCTAGCATCTTATTTTTCTCTTTATTTTACAGTACTCATTTTGTTATCTGCAAAAGGTCATAAATAAATTGTAAAGAAATAATCAAAATATTGTGGCTAAAATACCAAAGGATTTGAAAATAATCAGTGACAGCAAAAAAATATTAGCAACAATATAAACATGGACTCATAAAACAGGGTATAAAAATAGATAGAAACGTTGATGTCATTTCTCTTGAACTTTTATATATTGTAATTATGATCTTATTTTTCTTGAGGTCGTTCAAAATATATCAATTTTGATGTCATTTCTCTTCAATATAAAATTTTTTATATCATTCCTTTTGATGAACTTTTATAAATAGAAATTTTGAACTCTGTTCTCATGTTGAAGTTTTATATATACTAATTTTTACCTGATATGCTGTGTTATTTATGAATGGAAGCACCTGTTAGTGATTAAAAAAGTTTAATTCTAAATATCTGTAGGAAATATCACAATACCCTTAAAAGCATGTTAATAATGATTTTTGTTTTTTGGTGAGCACCTAAAATTTAAATAAATACTGTAGTTTCATCAATAACAAAATATTTGTCATTTTATTGTAGTTTTAAAAGTAACTTGTTTTGAAAATAAACTATTTTACTTTTGACTAGGTTTTTCTTTTTTTTTTCATCATCTTTGTCTTTGGGGACATATCTTCTCTTATTTATTCTTTTCTTGTAGGATTCTATTGAAGGGTCGTAGTATACTGCAGTAGGTCAACGGAATTTGGCCTTGTTGGAAGATAGCCCACTATAATTCATAAAATGATTATAAAATCAAGAAAGGCAATTTTGACTATAAAATAACATTTATATATATACACATTTCAATTAATGTTTTACAAATAAAGTAATACTTGAAATAAAAGTCCCAAGGAGGTTAGAGAGTTCATGACAAATAATGAGCTGAAAGAGATAAAGGCTTAGGAATGTGGAAGTGTTTTGTAGGTAAAGAATGTTCATTTAGTATTTGCAGATTCTAAGGTCAGTAGGTCAGCAAGTTGGTTTGTGTGGAATGCCTTTGAAAAGGTCAGTTAGTACTTTTGATGAATGTCTTTGAAAAGGTCATTAAGTACTTATGAGACAAGGAGGAGGAAAGAGGTCAGCATAGTAGCTTAAGTCAATGATGACTCTAGCCTTGGATGCCTTCTGTCTGACAAAGCTTTTGTGTCTCCGCTTTTTATATCTGCTTTTTGGATCAAAACGCAGGTCTTTAGAATTTCATCCTTGTATTTGATTCCGGGGCTTCCCATTGGCTTGCGAAATGGTAATTTGATATTTGATTAATTTTTATTTTTCAACAGGAACATCTGCTACGAGTTTTATTCATTTGCCTTTTAGTTATGAGAGAGACACATCTGGTTCATCGCTTTTGTTCGGTCGGTATCACCACACCTTCTTATCATGAAATTGGTTCTCCACAAAGTTTCATAACCTATCTTCTATTCACTGGTGTTTAATTGTATTATACAGGTTTTAATTTTTAACAATAATTTCTTACATCATTTATGTTGTCTAAGGAAAAATTTAATTATTCTGTTTAATAACAATTAGTTATAATTAGTGAAATTCACTAAAAAGAAGGAAAAGTATAGGTTCGAATCAAATCATATCCTTAAAATTTGAGTATAAATATTTATTTAAAAACTTACAAAATAGTTTTAAACTTTAGAAGCAAAGGATTAAATGACCAAATTCAAATTCCAAATACTTTTTATGTTTTTCTTAATTTAACCACACATATGTAGCTTTGCGTCAGAATAATCTGTTTTTATTTGATAGAAAAATAAGTTGAACATTTTTCACAAAACAATTCCTGAGAATTAAGAAATCATTGGCATTTGTAGCTTGGTTATTACTGTAATATATTATTATTTCACTATAGTATTATTTTATTATAACTAGATTTATGCAGACAGTGAAACCATAGCAAGACTCAGTGAACGTGCTGTTAATAAGGATTCCCAAGAACTAAGACAATTGCAAAAGTTACCAAAAATAAAACCCTGAAATGTTAGTTTTTTACATTGTATGAAATAAGATTGAGAATAAAATTAAGTAAAGCTAAATGATTAAATGTTTTATCATTGGTCTATAATCGTCTAAGTGTGATTGGATTCAATTAATTTTTAGAATAAAGTCAGGTTGCTGTAGGTGTCTTCGTAATCAACCGCCGTTATTTTTCTTTTTCAATCATTTTGTTTATTCATGACTTTTTTCAGACAAATGCCGCATATTAAATAAAGTAGTAAACAGAAGTAAGAAGAAGAATATCTATTAACTGTAAGAACCCAGAATGCATAATGTAAACAATGTACTAGAGATACAGAAATTTGCTGATCTTGCTTGGCGTTGTCATTATCTGATCTAAAGAATTGAATTTCTGGGAGGAGGTGTTATCATAACTTATATGCAGACTCATCAACAACAATAATGAAGACAATAGTCTGTGTAAAAAATGTAAATAAAAAGGATAAAGAAAGGAATTATTTTTACTTGAAATACTCTTTGGTATATTTTTTCTGATAATTATTTAAGTTGAAAGTAATTATGGATTCTTTATATATATATATATATATATATATATATAAAACAAAAAAGTTAAATTCCATAAAAAGCACATGAGTGTTTCTGAACATTATTTGTTCTATATTTGACAATTCCCATAGTTTTACAAGTAAAAGTCAAATGTAGCAGGAAACAATAGGTACATAGAAATAATGAAAAATGTCTTCAAGAAACTAAGCAAAGAATTAAGAGATAGAAAAATATCATTAGAAAGTAGTGCTGAACTACTATGTAATATCTAATCTTCTATATGAAAATGAATTCTGAGCAATATCATCACGGATGAAGAAGAGACAAATAGATAGAGATGTGAATCCTAAGAATACCTTCACAAAAGTATGCAAGTAATGAAGACATTCTAAGGAAAACAGAAACTATAAGGAAATTTGGGAGATGGTTAATGTTTTATTAATTTGGCCTTGGTGTAATACATAACAAAACTCCCTACAGCTTACAGATTATTCATAATCATCATCAGAAGGTAGGCATCAAAAGGTTGAATGTGTGAATTTGTGTGGAATAGTGAAAGAATAAAATATACATTTTGTATGTTAAAATAGAAATTTATTAAAAGAAATGAATAACAAGAATTCATAGAAATAAATGTTCATTGAGAAAATTGAGGGTATCAAATGTTATAGAATGTTCATAGCAGTAATTTGTTGGAAAGTGTTTAAGCATACATACCTATGTATGTATGAATGTTTGTTTCCTATGAATGTCTTTGGATGGAGAACAAGAAGTAAAATGAATCAGCACAAGAGAAAAAAGGGGAAGTGAACAATGTGCAACATAACCTTACATTCAGGTCGTGGTTGAAGTTTCTCCCATTACATTTTAGTTGTGGCTCTCACTTGCTGCTCCCATCTGACTGTCTGACTGATGCTCATCAAAGTCATTTATAGTTATTTAAATTTTTTGCACTGGATCACAAAGTCTTTTTAAGTCTTGCAAATCACTCCTGTTGGTCAGAAAACCAATTTAACATCTACTTGCAAAATCTGCTTTCAACTTTTTCTTTAAGCACATGCTTAATCCTTTTTTTACTTGTCAAATCCAGGATTTCACATGTCATTGTGAATTCTTGTAAAAGTGAAGAAAAAGGTTGGTTTTAATTCTTAATTTCCTATCCCACACTTACACTAAGAAAGATACAGTTGAAATTTCTGTGATGCATAATAAGAAAAGAGGCTTTGGAGAATTTAACACACACAATACACAGTAAAGGCAAGAGAAGTGGAAGAAACAAGAAGTAATGAGTATGGAATGACTATATCAAATCCATAGCTAAATCTGCTGCTAAGAAAGCCAGTTCTCTGTGCAGAGCCAGGAAGTTTTTTTCCCACCTGAAACAATCCTGCATATATATAAATCTACTATCCGCCGTGCATTGAATACTGCCGCCATGTCTGGTTGGGTGCTCCTGCGATCCACCTAGGAGTCCTGGACAAAATCCAATGAAGAATCTGTAATGTGACAGATCCCAACTTGGCAGCTCAGATACAGTCACTTTCTCAACGGCACAATGTGGCTTCCCTGTATCTCTTCTACAAATGTATTCATGGCTTCTGCTTCGATGAACTTAGCTCACTGGTGCCCCCTATATATAAATTTACTTGAGCCACAAGATTAGTAACTAGGTTCCACTCTTTTACTGTGAAACCAATAAAATGTAAATGCAAATTCTACTCCAGTAGCGTCTTTTCTCGCACTTCCCACCTGTGGAATTCCCTTCCATTTACTTGCTTCCCCGACAGCTACAATCTCCAAGGATTTAAATGTAAAGTCACTAACCTGCATTCTCTCTCTTATGCTCCTTTCTCTGTCCACTCCACTCTCATCTGTATTCTCATACCCACTTCCTGACACTCCTATAACCTGTCACTCTTTCTCATAACTTTCCTCCTATGTAACCCCTAATAATAGGATAGATTGGATTCTATAGCCTTGGCTGGTAACCTGTCTACCACAGAAAGCTAATGGCAACCTACTGCAGGATAACATTCTGCCCAGTCAGTCATGTCTCTTTAGAGACATGATCGTCCAAAGCGTGTATCACATATGGCACTTAACTGACTGATGTTGTAATACTGTATGAGGCCTGATCAAAAAGTATTGGGACTCGTACTATAAAAAGAAAATTCATATCAATTCAGTATTTAATCTTCTTCAAAGTTGCCACTTTCTGAAGCCACACATTTTATCCAGCATTGTTTCCATTAATGGAAAAATTCCTGGAGCTCTTTCTTTTTTTTTTAGCAATGGCAAACAGTTGCCTTGTTCCATTCTCTTAGATTTCTTTGACATCTAGAAGTTTTGTTTCTTTCAAGTGTTATTTGATTTTTGGAAAGAGAAAAAAGTCACACATGATAAGATTTGGGAATATGGTAGCTGTCAGACCTTGGAAATGTGTACTTGACTGTAAGCTGTTGCACAAGCTTCACTGAATGAGCAGGTACATTGTCATGGTGTAGCTACTACTCAATGAATGCATGCAATTCTGTCTTTTTTCAAAGAACAACATCCCACAAGTGACACAAAATGTCACAATAGTACTCCTTGTTCATTATCTTACCAGGTTGCATATACTTTTGATGAACAGTGCCCTTGTAGTCAAAGAAAACTGTCAACAGTATTTTCACATTGCTTCAACTCATTTGTGCATTTCCTACTACAAAGACAGATTCTTGGTTTTGGTGTCATAACCATAAACCCATAATTTGTCACCTGTTATGACTGTTTTTAGAAAGATTCAGTTGCATGGTGAGAGTATCACACACTACACACTTTCCTTCCAAACTATAAAACAATAGAAGTGGGCAAAAATGTGTGTAAGTGCAACAGAGTTCAAGGTCAATCTGTTTCAAGTGCTTTCCCTATGTGTACTGTTACCATAGCAACAGTCCATTTTTTATCACACCTTGCACGTACAGTGTGTGATCAGTAAATTGTCACTATTTTAAAATTTTAATTTTGTATATGTGCTTTGTTTGTTTTAGATTTTGTTGAATTTGCAGTGTAGTAGGGTCAGTTGAGTACCATCTATATGAAAAAAAGCAACATGATACAATTACTTCTGCCAGAAATTTGATATTGGCATGATGTATGTGTTGGCATTTGTGCCAGAAATTTGATATTGGCATGATGTATGTGTTGGCATTTGTGCCAGAAACTCCAATATGAACATTTCAGAATATTAGAATGCTAATTTGATAACAGTGCAGAGAATTTGGAAAGAGTTGGATGAGTGTAATGGTGATTACAAAGGTGTTTGGTGCAATCACTAGTGATGGTAACATTATGTCTCCATTCATCTTCCCAGAGGGCCCCAGAATCATCATGGAGGCCCACATCAAGTGTTTTGAGGAGGTAGTGCTGCCCTGGGTCAAGAGGGTGGCTGCTCAAAGATCTTCTCATGTATGACAACATACATAAGAGGATCTTCCAGCAGCCACTCTCTTGACCCACACAAGCAGGGGAACCCAGTCATGGCTGTCAGACAATTTATACAACCTCATCACCCCTCAGATCTGGCCACCTATCTGCAACCCACTTGATTATTATAAGTGAAACACAGTTCATTGGGAGGCCAACAAAACTCCTTGTAACACCAGAGATTAACTGAAAGCAAGGATTATAGCAGCCTTCACCAACTTAAACAAGGAGACCATCCAGAAGAGATGCAGAAGATTCCAAAATCATCTGGAGGCTGTGGTTGAATGCGTTTGGTTGAAGCCAATGGTGATTTTATTGAATAAATTTACTCTTTAGTATTTCAAGATATTTTTGCGTAATTTTGGTAAATATATCTGTTAAAATGAGATGTCAGTGTTATTTTCATTTTTGTGTCATTTATACGACAATTTATCCATCGCGCCCTGCAGTGCATTTATAGATATAGACATTGAGGACATAGGAATCAGTACTTCATGGTTGAAGTCAATGGTGATTTTATTGAATAAATTTACCGTTTAGTATTTCAAGATATTTCTGTGTAATTCTGGTAAATATATCTGTTAAAATGAGATGTTAATGGTGTTTTGTATAACAGACGACAATTTAACCATCGCACCCCATACTTGGGCAATTAAAGCTATATTTTTGGTTTTTATTAGTCTTCATAACTACTCTTAAGTTGGTTCATTACAAACATGTTAATCAGACTTTCACTTATGGCATCCTATGAATTTCATGTAATGAAGAAGGTTTTGTCTTATATGAGCTTTTAAAATATGTTATGATTAATGCAACCAGATCTTTATAATGAACAAACAATCATTGAAATATTTTTTTTTACAACAAAACTTTTTAAAATATAGAAAAGATTGATTCAACAACATCAGTTTTCTTTATATCTGGAACTTCAGACTTTCTTCAAAAGAAAATCAAAAGATTAGTTTCATTTTAGGCTTTTGTTATCACTAAAGATGTAGATCATTGTCTTCAGAAATACATTTTCTTTACATTTGAATAGGTCTCCAGTCTATTTTGAAAACAAAATGTTACTTTACTTTAAGTATAATTATATATTTAAGGAGAATAAACTCTTTTAAACAGACTTAATGTCAGATTTTATTTTGAAAAACAATGTTTTCGCAATAAAATTGATATTAAGTAACCAATGTTTATAAAATTTTTGAAATATCTTAATATCAATATGATGAGTATACCATATGTAGTTCGGTTTATAATATTTGTTTTATTATACATATTTAGATGTAGAAGGTGGTATGAAAGTTTATCATGCAAATAAAGAGTTGTTCAATATATTGGAAATAAATATATATATATATATATATATATATATATATATATATATATAAACTAGTATAGTTATTAATATTTTTATATATCAGATATATAAAAACTGACATGAGTGAGTAAAGAACAACCATGATTTTATAAAGTTATTGAGAGATAGAAACACAACTTTGGAATTGCAAAAATTTGAACAGAGATCACAGAATAATAAAAAAAAGTTGAAAATATTTATAAGAACAAGATAAAACTGATTTTAAGAATGTCACAAAAACAGATTGGGTATAAATAAAAAGAGTGATAAGCAAGAAAAGTGGATTAACCAACAAAAATATTTTAAGAACCTGGTGTTGCAAATGTAATACAAGAAAAAAGAATATTAAGAAATTGAGTTAAAGACATGAAAGTCACAGTAAAAGTCAAGAGATGTAGAAAAGTTTTAAAAAAATCAATGAATGAAAGACAGGTGAAGATTATAGAATGCCAAGAATTTCATAGTAAGGTGTCAAATAAGAAAATAATAATTTATTCTGCTGTATGGGATATTGGGTTAATTAACTATGTTTTTATCTTTGAATTTATTTATAAATAAAAAATTATATCACATTTTGTTTGTATAAAAAAACTGGCACCAAGTTAGTTATCAATATTTTTTTAATAAAGCTATATATTATAACTCACATGATATAGTGTATTTCATTAAACATCTTCAACTATGATTTCATAATAACGGTTCTAATTTTCTCAGGAAGTAGTGGTTATAAAAATATAATAATTGGTTAAAATGTTGAACATATTTGACATATTCTCTCACCACCAGCATCTTTTTTTAAACTTTTTTAGGCTTAATTAAGTTACATATAGAAAATTGTGTGTTGTGGTGCAATTAATGTCGATTCGGAATGAGAAATCAGGGAGCCGAGTTCAAATTCCAGTTGAATTCCTTGCATTCATTTACGCACAAATACTCTTGGGAAATGTATTAATCCATCTCTTTCCTCCAGTTATGGGTTAAATAATAGGACAGATTGGGTTCTATAGGCTTGGCTGGCAACCAGTCTGTCACAGAAAGCAATGGCAACTTACTGCGGGATAATCTTCTGCCCAGTCAGTCATGTCTCTTTCGAGATATGATCACCCAAAGCGTGTATCATGTATGGCACTTAACTGGCTGACCGAATATAATAGTTGGAAATATAATTAAAACTTCTAATGGACATAAAGTGGGGGTTCGGTTTTTCATTGTTATTAAGTAATAAACTCATCCCCTACTTATTTTACTAAATATAATAATGTAATATAATCTATCTCTTCTTCTGCCAGCTATGGGTGAATAGCAGGACAGATTGGGTTCTTTAGTCTTGGCTGGCAACCGGTCTACCGCAGAAAGGAATGGCAACCTACTGGGAGATAATCTTCTGCCCAGTCAGTCATGTCACTTTTGAGACATGATCGCCCAAGCATGCATCATGTATGGCACTTAACTGATAGAAAATTGATAAAATATTGCATCTATTAAGTGAAGATCATGAGGATGTCATGAACTAAACATGGGAGCAATGAAAAGATTTTGGAGACAATGCAAATGAAAAGGAAGCTTATACTTAACATCAGGAAAAGACAGCTGAGGTTTCTGGAACACATAATGAGGAAGGAGTGCTTGGAGAATTTAATACTCATGGGACAGGTAGAGGAAAAGAGAAACAGGGGAAAGCAACATCAGACATACTTGATGGGCTTGAGCAAGTGGATGGTGAAGCAGGTTTTGGGAGAGATACCAAGAAGAAGAAAAATGTTAAGAGTGACAAGGGATAGGGTTAAGAGGAGGTCCATGATCGCTTACATCCTGAAAGCACATGGTACATAAAGAAGAAGAACTGGTTATGGTTTTTCTTCTTCTTCTTCTTTTATGTGCCCAGTCCTTTCAGGACATAGGCAATCATGGCTTTCCACATCTCCCTATCCCTGGTGGCTCAGTTCCATCATCCACCTGATCAGGTCCTTCAAATATGTTATCCGCTGCTTTCCCCTGTCTCTTTTTCCCTCTATCTGGCCTGTTACTATCAAGTTCTCCAAGCCCTCCTTCCTCATTGCATGTCCCAGGAACTTTAGTTGTCTCTCACTGATGCTCAGTAATAAATTCTTTTTCGTTTCCATACTTTCCAAAACCTCATCATTGCTCATATGCTTGATCCATGATATTCGCAGCATCCTTCTGTAGAACCACATTTCAGCTGCTTCAAGTTTTTCCTTCATCTTCGAAGATATTGTCCAACATTCACACTGACATATTGAAGAACCGACATCATATAGTAATTCAGTACTCTCTTCTTTGATTCTAGCAAAATTGTCCTGTTTATTAATACTTACTCAACTTCTGGAATGCTTTTTTCACCATGCCAGTTCACCTTCGGATCTTTGTGTTGCACTTTCCATCTTTTGTTATAACGCTTCCCAGGTATTTAAATTTTTGTACCTGCTTATTTCTGTGTGGTCCTTGTCATTACCAAGAATTGTATAATTCAATACTTGATAAGAAAAAATTTCTCAAACAATTGATATGGATTAACCTCAATGGCTTCAAGTCTACAAAGATCACAATCAATACTTTGTTGAAATTTCTTGGACACATAATAGGGAAAGAGTACCTGGAAAATTTGATACTAACAGGACAGATTGATGACAAGCATGACAGAAAACAATGCACAACCTACCTGTCATAGTAATGATTTCTACACCCAGCGCCCCTACCTCCACTGTAATAGAAAATCCCACATACGATCATAAAAGCTATGCAAGAATGATCTTTTTGTTCTTGTATAAATAAAACTTATTAGAAGTTGAATCTGAGCCTTTGTTCTCATTACACTACCTAGTGAGTTTACTTCTTGTCAATAGAATATGTTTTAGGAGATATAACAGACAAAATTTATTAAATCTAAAAAGACAGGAAAGTGTGGAGAGCCATGATTATCAATGCTCTAAAAGAACCTGGAATACAGAAGAAGAAGAATGTCTACAATAATGAGAACAAAGAAAGGTTCTCAAGCCAAACAGCAAACAGATTCATTAAACCGACTGTTTTTTATCAAATTTACTTGGCATCATAATTAATCCCACTGGATATTACTGAGACAAAAAGATGAAAAATGCTTCGGTTAGGGTAACTTTTCCAATGGCCAATTAAAATGATCTAAACATTCAAAATGTCTGTTTCCTTCTGGCACGCCAAATTGTGGAATTTAATATTAAACACAGAAAACTAAACATTTTCATACATATATTTACACGTATACAGAATTTCATGCATGTGAACATATATATAGATATATAAATACAGATCTATCTATCTATCTATCTATCTATCTATCTATCTATCTATCTATGTCATTCAGTTATTCTATCTATCTATCTATCTATCTATCTATCTATGTCATTCAGTTATTCTATCTATCTATCTATCTATCTATCTATGTCATTCAGTTATTCTATCTATCTATCTATCTATCTATCTATCTATCTGTCTGTCTATCTATCTATATTTGTCATTCAGTTATTCTATCTATCTATCTATCTATCTATCTATGTCATTCAGTTATTCTATCTATCTGTCTATCTATCTATCTATCTATCTATCTATCTTCTTCTTCTTCTTCTATTTGCCCTATTCCTTCAGGACGTAGGCGATCATGGTTCTCCACATCTCCCTATCCCTTGTGGCTCTTAGTATGTTTGCTCCTGTTACTTCTGGCAACCCCTGTTCCATCATCCACCTAATCAGGCCTTGCAAATATGTTATCTGCTGCCTTCCTCTGTCTCTCTTTCCTTCTATCTGGCCAGTCAGTATCAGGTTCTCCAAGCTCTCCTTCCTCATTGTGTGTCCCAGGAACTTCAGTTGTCTCTTCCTGATGCTCAGTGTTAATTTCCTTTTTGTTGCCATTCTTTCCAACATCTCATCGTTGCTTGCATGCTCAGTCCACGATATCCGCAGCATCCTTCTGTAGAACCACATTTCGGCCGCTTCCAGTTTTGTCCTCATTTTCGATGATATTGTCCAGCATTCACTGCTGTATTGAAGAACTGACATCACGTAGCAGTCTAGCACTCTTTTCTTTGTTTCTATTGAGATTTTCCTGTGTGTTAGTATTTTGCTCATCTTCTGGAATGCGTCCTTTGCCATGCCAATTCACCTTCGGATCTCCGTGTCGCACTTTCCATCTCCTGTTAGAACACTTCCTAGGTACTTAAATTCTTGTACTTGTTTGATTCTGTTATCCCCCACCTGTATTTGGCATTTTGGGTTGTATCTTTTGCTGATGACTATGCACTCAGTTTTCTTAAAGTTTATTTGTAGTCCCTTCTTGTCACTCTCCACTGCTACTTTCTGTATGAGGTCTTGTAGTTTCCTTTCCGTGTCCACAATCAGCACTGTATCGTCCGCATACCTTATGTTGTTCAGGTTGTGGCCTCCAATAACAAATCCTGGAGTGTCATCTAGGGTCCTCAAAATATTCTCGCTGTATAGGTTGAACAAATCCAGTGAAAAGACACATCCTTGTTTTACGCCTTTTTCTATCTTTGTGTATCCACTGAGGTCGTTACCTGTCCATATGCAGGCTGTTTGCTGCCAGTAGAGATTCTTGATTATTCTTATGTCTTTGCCGAAAATGTCGAGGTTGCCTAGCATTTCCATCAATTCTTTGTGTCGTATTTTGTCGAATGCTTTCGCGTAATCAATGAAGCATAGGTACAAGTCTTTCTTCATTTGTAATGCCCTTTCAGAGAGCATCCTAATCATGAATATGGCGTTCCTTGTTCCAGTGTCCTTGATGAACCCGCACTGTTCCTGCCCTATCTCTGGCCTGATTCTGCTTCTTGCTCTATTCATCAGGATTCTGACAATCAGTTTTGTAATATGACTCATTAAGCTGATAGTTCTGTGTAGTTCACACTCGTTTGCACCTGGTTTCTTTGGTAGTGCTATAAATATCGACTTGCATAGGTCATCTGGTATTATTCCACTGCTATAAATTTCGTTTATTATGTCAGTAATTTTTTCTATGCCATATTCTTCCAAGGCTATCAGCAGCTCTATCACTATGCTGTCTGGACCAGCTGCTTTGTTTCTGTTCAGTTTGGCTATTGCAGCTTCTACTTCGGATTTTAATATTTCCGGTCCATCCACCTACTTGTGTATTCTCGGTTGTTCTTTCTTGTCGCAAAAAGATCCTTTATGTACTCTTCCCATCGCTGGAGTATTTCCTCTTTCTCCAATCATATAATATAATATTGGGCACCTTGATGTGGGATAATGGTTAACAAGCTTGTCTTGCTAGAATCAGTTACGACTGAATAGTGAGTTCAGTCCTCACTGGGTGTCCAATACTTTTGGCTAAGTAGCACTGAGAAAATTGCTTATCTATCATATGACATTTTTTTTTATTTTTTATGAGCGTTTGACCCTGAGCAAGGCATGTCACTGCCACTACTGCACAGGGGGCTACATAGAGTGGAGAAAGGATGATTAAATATAGGAAATGTCAGAGGGTGGGTGATAGGCGGGTAAGGATATCAAGAATGAGGGTTGGGTAGATGAGAGTGTTCTGAGAATAATTGGGAGTTAGAGTGATAGGAGGTGTCTATTGACCCTACATTTAAACACCTGGAAATTGTAGTTGTCGGGAAAGCAAACTTGTGGAAGGGAGTTCCACAGGCGGGAAGCGTGAGAAAAGAAGCTGTTGGAGTAGAATTTACGGTTACATCTTATCTGTTTAACTGTAAAAGGGTGGGACCTAGTTGCTAATCTAATATCTCATGTAAATTCCTGCTTAGGCGGCACCTGTGCTCTAAGGTCATCGGAGCAGAAGCCATGAAAGTATTTGTAGAAGAGGCACAGGGAAGCCACATCACACTGGTGAGAGAGTGGTTGCAGCCGGTCTGCCAAGTCAGTATCAACCACGTTACAGATCATCCTTTGTATTTTGTCAAGAAGCCCAAGGAGAGTAGCAGGGGCACCCGACCAGATATGGCAGCAATATTCAATACACAGGCAAATGGTAGATTTGTATATGTGCAGAATAGATTCCATACCTGAATAAATCAATACTAGCCATTCCCTCCCCACTAGCCATTCCCCACCATACCTTTGTTTGCGTGGTCAATGGTTAAGGATCAAAGTGTAGTATCTGTTCCGCAGTGATAGTTACTAGCTCTTTGTTTCCTGGACAATTGTGTTCCAGCCAGAGTTTATAGCTCAGGCCCGCGCAAAGTAGCGTGTTAAACGCGAAACACCGGAGGACAAGCGTCCGGTGTTCGGCCTCTTGGGAGGCATGGCCTTGGAAAGGCCGGAGGAAGTCGTTCCTCTCACCACGGCCTCGGTGGGAGGGACTGAGGGGGACTGGCGGTTGCCTTCCACACCCCCCTCCACAGAAGAAGTACCAGTAGCACCAGGGCTACCAACCCTACCAGCAGCACCAGCATCTCCGGTTCCCTCAACGTCTAAGGAGGATGGGCAGCGGTGTCCAGCAGCCACGGTTCCCCCCGGCAAGGCATGGACGGGGGGGACCATCCAGAAAGTGCGGAGGGACTCTGCGTACTATGAGTCTCTCAAGGACAAGTACGCAAAGTTTGTCACGGGATCAGAGATTCTCTCGGTTCCCGAAACACTGAGCGACATCGAGCCCAGGATCCTCTCCCTGCTGACCAGGGATCTGAAAAGCCGCAAACTTATCGGGGTCAGCAGGGACGTGGTGGAGGAGGCCATTAAGGCCCTAAAGATCAATGGCAAGATGGTGGCTAGGCGCAGCCACGCCGTGTGGGATGTTCTGCTTGGCTCCGCGGAGGAAGCGAGAAAACTGGCCGGCTCCATCATGCAGACGAAGACACTACACCTGGATACGGAGTACATGGGCATGCGCAGATCGAAGATCACCCTCCACGGTGTGCCCATGGATATCTCGACGGACCATGTCGGGGTTTTCTTCACCCAATATGGCATGGTCGAGGAGGTGAAGGCGCTCACCTCGAAGCAGGGCTTCCTGACCGGTGACGTCACTCTGCAGGTGACGGTCGCTCAAAAGAAGATCGGGGATATCCCCAACATTATCACCTGCAGGGGAAGGTCGATCTTCGTGATCGTTGAGGGAAGGAAGCCCTTCTGCTGGGTCTGCGGGGACTCCAACCACGTAGCCAAGGTGTGCCCCACCAAGAATCCGGCACCCAAGCCCCAACCTCCGCAGACCGCCGTCGCCGTAGAAAAACCAGCAGAACCAAAGAGAGGCCCGGCGGAGCAAAAGGAAGGAGAGTGGAAGACGGTTGGCAAGAGAGGAACCAAACCCAAGAGCCAGCCGTCGGTGGAAAAACAACCCACCAAAACAATGGTACCTGCGTCCACTCCAGCGCCCTCTCCCAAGCCAAAGGAGGCGGCAACTCCTCCCAGGAAGAAGGCGATAACACCCTCGCCAGCCAAGCAGGACGTCCAAAAACCCCCGGCAGAAGAACGGATGGAGGTCAGCACAGCAGAACCGGCAGCACAACCAAGGGCCTCATCCCTGAAGAGAAACAGAGAGGAAGAGGATGAGCAGCAGCAGCAACAACACACCATCAAAGTGCAACGGAAAAGTCGGAGCAGCGACAGGAAGACGCACGTAGCCGTCTCTCTACCCGGGTCTCCGGAGAGACCAAAAGACTCTTACGCCAAGAAGGCAAGTAGCCTTCCGGCTACCCCCCTCAAATCCGACCAGCCTCTTTCCCGTTCCCCGGCCTTCAAGCTGACCCCACTTTCACCCAAAAAACCTCCCGCCCCCTCTCCCTCCAGTACTCCTACTGGTTCCCAGTCCAGGAAAAAGAAATCACTTCCGAAGGGGGAAGCCCTTATGAAAGTGGACCAGATTGAAGTCCCCAAGGAGTGGAATGCACAAAGGCGTGCCTTACTCAAACCACTCCTGAAAATGAAAGAAGTCAATGGGAAATCTTCAGAGGACCCATACAACTTTCCTGAAGCCCCCGGGGTAATTACCCTCCTAAGGACTACAGGGGGCAACCTCCGCGTGTGGGAACACGTAGAGGCGGTAGAGAAGCTCTACCCGAACATTCAGATGTTATTGAGGACTACTCCGGAGCTACGGAAAATGGCTAAAAATTGTGCCGGGCGTCTCCCAGTTTTGCTCCACCCCGCTTTGTATAGGGTGGTAAAACTAATTTACCCTACGGACGTCGGCGGTATTGTCCGAGACGGACGGGTTACGTCTGACTTAGGAACAAGTTCCCTTGGACAGTCCGTCGGGGTCCTTTCCCCCAATGATTTCTACCCGGTATGTGCCCATGTTTAAAGTTGATGCGTTTCTTCTTTATATTTTACAGGTTTAAAAGATGTCTATCAAGATAGCCAGTTTAAATGCGAAGGGCCTGAGGGATCGGGGTAAGGCGGCTCGCCTGCTTCGTGACCTCTTGTCCTTCGGCGTGGATGTGGCCGCGATCCAAGAGACTCACTTTGTTTGCGATGTCGACTCGTGTGTGCTGTCTAACGACTTTGTCGTCTATTCAGCATATGGGAGCCGGCAGGCCAGAGGTGTTTCTTTGCTGGTCAAGCGTACCCTGGACGCGAGGGTTGACCTTGTCCATGTCGGTGCCGAGGGCCGGCTGATCGTGGCCGATATTGCAGTGAAAAGCAAATCGTTCCGGTTGATTGTGGTTTATGCGCCCAATAAGCAAGGTGAGCGAGTCTCTTTCTTTCGGCTGTTGGAGCCCTTTATGGTGGATTCAACACGGCTAATCTTAGTTGGGGACTGGAATGCCATCCTAACCCCCAAATGGGATAGAGGAAGGGGCGCTAGCGGGAGGAATGATGATCGTAGCCTGGTTGATTTGATCGACGAATTTGGTCTCGTCGATAGATACCGGGTCGATCATCCGGATGGGAGTATGTGGACGTGGGCGCTTAATTGGCCTTCTACCCGGGTATCCGCGTACCTGGATAGGATGTTAGTGAGAGTGGCCGACATAGACTTCTTAGAATGTCCAACGTTCCACTGGTTAGGCTACACGGACCACAAACTCGTTTGTGCCCGTGTGGTGTTAGACTTTAGGCCTAGGTTGGCTGGTTATTGGAAGTTCAATCAGTCCTTACTGGACAGGCGGGACTTTCGTAACCAGCTGACAAGACTAGTTCAGCGGGCGTTAATTGGGCGAGTCATTGGGAATAAGTGGTGGGTTAACCTTAAGGACTCCATTAGGTCTTTCGCCACCAAATATAGCCAACGGCTCAACCTAGATAAGGCTGCGGAGGCAAAGACACTTAGAGCTAATTTCGCCCGGGCGGAGGCTGGTGGGGATCCCCTAGAGATAGCCTTAGCCAGGGAGGCCCTGAGGCGCACGACTAGCGAGCGCTATATGGGCCAGGTAATTAGACATAAGTTAAGCAAGATGTCTTCCGAAGCTGTGAACATGGGCGCAGATCTGCGCAAGGAAGAAATTCGTCGGGCCGGCGATCGGTACATTCGAGAGGTGCGCGACCCGGAGGGGCATCTCCTTAGGTCCACTGACGACATGTGCGAGGCGTTCCGGCAGCATTTCGAACACCGGTTTACCAAGGAGCCTGGACTCCGTGACGAGGAGTTTCGCAGCTATTTGGCTGACTTTCCCCGGCTTTTGCCGGCTGAAGCGGCTAGCTGCGAAGGGGAGATTACGGAGGACGAAGTCTACGCGGCTTTGAAGAAGACCGGCAGTGGCAAGTCGCCAGGTTTGGATGGTTTGCCCTATGAATTGTACTTGAGGATGTCGCACCTTTTTGTCCCGATCTTGACTGTCGTTTTCAACCACTGGTTTCGGCAGGGGTCCATCCCCGGTCGGATCACCAGGGGCGTGATCACGCTGTTGGGAAAAGGCAAGAAGGTTGGGCGGGGATTAGATGATTACAGGCCCATAACTCTGCTAAACACAGAGTTAAAGATTTTGGCCAAGATCCTGACGAATCGCTTGCAGCTAGTTGCCGAGTCTCTGTTGGAACCGGATCAGACTTGTTCTGTGAAGGGACGAACAATTCAGAGCAACCTGCACTTGATTCGCACGATCGTAGAGGGTGTAGAAGACGACGAAGAGGCCGCGCTGATCAATTTAGATCAGTCCAAGGCATTTGATAGGATTGACCATGGCTACCTGGCTGCTGTCCTGCAGGCCGCCGGATTCGAACCCGACTTCAGCCGCTGGATTAGCCTTCTGTATCGCTCCCCCAAGGCTGTGGTACAGGTGAACGGGAAGCTGTCGAGCGCTTTCGCGCTGTCTAGGTCGGTCCGACAGGGTTGTCCACTGTCGCCTCTCCTTTACGTCCTGGCGTTGGAGCCCCTCCTTCGCCGGCTAAGGGACGAGGCGTGCAGTCCGGTCCTGCGTGGAATTGCTGTCCCTGGTGGAGCTCGAGCCAGGGTTTCCGCGTACGCCGATGACGTAACGACCTTTGTGTCCTCCCGCAGGGACATAAGGGCGGTACAAAAGGCGCTTGAACGGTACGAACAGGTAACAGGGGCCAGAATTAACCGCGACAAGTCGTCCGGCTTGCGGTTAGGTGCCTGGAAGGGTGTTTCCCTCCCGGGGCCCTTCGACTGGACGGACGGGCCGGTCAAGCTCCTCGGAGTTTGGTTTGGTCCGGACTTACAGTTGGAGAAAAACTGGTCAGAAGTACAAGGCAAAGGTCGGCGCGTCGGTCGAGATTTGGCGTCGACGGAGTCTCTCCGTGAAGGGTCTGGCGGAGGTGTGTGTCACATACCTCTTTCCCAGAATCCTTTACCGGCTGTCTGTACTTCCCCTTTGTGACGATCATGAGAAGGCGCTCGAGCGTTTGCTATTCTCCTTTCTGTGGAGAGGACGCAAACACATGGTCGACAAAGGAGTCTGTTGCCTCCGTCCGTGTCATGGGGGTCTGGGAATGCCGCACTTGAGGAGCCACGTGCTCGCTTCAAGGTTGGCATTTCTCAGGCGCGCGTTGGAGGAAGATCGGTTGCTTGCGGGGGTAGTGAGGGACATGTTCCCTAGCCTCACTATCACTCCCCCGCTCCTGAGGACTAGCAATAGGCCTTGGGGGCGGCCGAAATTCCTGCTCGAATGTCTGACGGCCCTTCGGGCCATTCCATGGTCCAGTGACCTTTCACGGCCTAGGAGAATCTTCTATCGGGGATTAGTGGAGGGCGCCGTGAAGGATAAACTGTGGAGTAAGCTCGGCATGTCGGGAGAGGAGTATCGCTCTCATTGGTCTTGGGCGCCAGGTGCGGATTGCAACTCTGAGTTTTCTCTGACCTGGCGATTGGCTCGGAATGGTTTGTCTCTCAATGACAAGCGTTTCGCAATGGGCCTGGCGGATTTGCCAGATTGTGAACGTTGCGACCTTGGAATTAAGGAGACGTCTGCGCACGCCTTCTTCCATTGTTTGCGCGTTCGCCCGTTGTGGGCGCGTGTCGGCGAGTTGACTGCTCGCATCGCGCCGCGGGAGCTTGTGCTCATTGATCGCGCATACGCTGTGGACAATGTGTCGCCCCCGTACTCTGGAGTGAAGCGGATGGTGTTTCTGTCGCTACTGGCCACGGCTAGAATGGTGATTTGGATGACGCGTCTGGAGGAAGTCTTGCGGGGCACTCGTCTTTCGGATCAGGATCTAATCCGATATTTTGAGCACCAGCTCAAAATGAAGATTAGAACTGAACGGAAACGACTGCACCCGACAGAGTTCAGCGAAAGGTGGGTATATGCAGCGAGCCTGGTTCGTGTGACCGGGGCTAGCCTTGATTTTCTCTTTTAGATCTGATGGGCACATCGGGGTGGATTCCTCTGGAACCCCTCCCGTGGTTAAGGTTAGAAGTCTTTTTTGTGCCTAGTTAATGTGAGTGTATGTGTTTGTCCCGGCCTGTTCCCGGCTCCATTGCTTTTGTTATGATCCAGTTCGAGATTCCCATTGCCCATTATTATTTTGTCCCGTTTTCATTCTCGGCTGGGTCAGCCTTATATATTCTCCGGTCCAATTTATTTTGTTCCCTGCTTCTCCATTCCCCTTAGAAAGAGTGCTTCTTGATTTTGTCTTTTAAGACAGAATACAGCGGCCTCTTTAATTATGTGGGTGTGTTTGGGTCTTACTAACACCATGTATGCTATTCATTTGAAATTGTTTTTATTTTGGGGATTTTTGTTTCTTCATTCCCCCTTCCCATCATGTCATTTCATGTGAAAATTTTTAATGTTATTTTTGTACACTATTGTAAATATTGTAAATACACAAATTTTTATGTACATTTGGGGCGTTTTTAGGTCCCGGGTATGTTCTTGCGGTATTTTGGTGTATGATAAGTATGAGTGTTGATGGACAAATTTTTATGGTGAATGAGAAAATTGTAACGTATGTATGGGTCGTGAATCTGATTAGCTAGGTATAGGATAGTTACTGAAGACCATCCCAAGTTTTTGTTCCCCCTCCCATTTTTTGGCCTTGTGCCAGAATTTATGTATTTATACGTAAATAAATAATTACTAGCCATTCCCTCCCCAGACTTTTGTTTGCGTGGTGTTTGGCATAAGAGCAAAGTGCAGTATCTGTTCCCTCGTGATACTTACTGACATTTTGTTTCTTGGACATACTGATTTCCAGCCTGAGTTCATCGCTCGGGTCAGTGTTAAGTAGCGTTTTTGGACGCGAAACACCGGAAAGCAGTTGTCCGGTGTTCGGCCTCTTAGAGGCAATGGCCACAGATGGGCCGGAAGAAATCGTTCCTCCCACCATGGCGTCGGTGGGAGGAAAGGAAGGGGATTGGGCTTTACCGCCAAGGAGCAATCCCCCGTCTACAGCAGCACCAGGATCCCCCATACCTTCCACTTCTGGGTGGACAGGGAGTAAAACTGCCAGCGTGATGACCAGCAAAGACGAGCAGTATTACGAGCAAATGAAAACAAAATATGCAGAATACCTCAAGGGCACAGAGCTGGTCTCTGTGCCGGATAAATTAGCTGAAATTGAGACCAGGATAATTACCTTAATAGCAAAGGATATAAAATCGCATAATTGGAGTGCCTAGAGACACTTTTGAGGATGCGATAAAAGCATTAAACATTAAAGCCAGGGCCGTGGCGAGGAGGAGCAATGCCATGTGGGACGTCCTGCTGGGCACGGCCGAGGAGGCGAAGCGTTTGGTCGGTGCGGTGCTGGAGACAAAAACTCTCCAGTTCAACACTGAGTATATGGGTGCCCGAAAAGTTAAGATCACGTTGCATGGCGTCCCCATGGACATTGATGAAGATCATGTTGGCGCCTTTTTCGCAGGATACGGAAAGGTGGCCTCAGTCTCCTCGCTACGGTCAAAAGCTGGCTTCATAACAGGAGACATGACCCTGCAGGTGACGTTGTCCAAAGAAAACATCGAGAAAATCCCCAACATCCTCACCTGCAGGGGGCGTATTATCTTCATTATCGTAGAAGGAAGGAAGCCGTGCTGTTGGGGCTGTGGGGCGGCGGACCATGTCGCTAAGACGTGTCCGACCAAGAAACCGGCCCCAAGGGCCCAACCAGCGCAACCAGCTAAGCAGCAGCTTGTGGGACAGGAGAAGGAGGGCGCAAAGCCGGTAGCACCCACACAAGCTCCGGTAGTGAACAAAGAGGGCGAATGGCAGGTGGTGAGCAGGAAAAAGGCAAAAACACCTTCCCCGGTAAAGGTGCCGCCACCTAGCAAGACGCCCGTAAAAACAAAGGAGGCGCCCACAAAGAAGTCTCCTCCTAAACAGAGGAAGGAGAGAAGTCCTTCCCCCCAAAAAGAGCATCAAATGGAGGTGGAGAGATCGGCTTCCCTGAAGCGTGGGAGAGAGGAAGAGGTGGAAGAGCGGCATGACAGCCCAAAGACCAGAAGAAGAAGCAGGAGCAGGGAGAAAAGGCACAAAAAAGAAAAATGTACGTCGCTTCCTGTGTCGCCCGTCAGACTGTCTTACGCGGAAAAGGCAAGAAGCCTTCCCGCGTCCCCGCAAAAAGCTTCCCAGCCCCTAACCTTTGTATTGACCCCCCTCAAGAAAACCAGCTCTGCAACCCCCACACCCTCCCCTTCTCCTATTCCCACTCCCACTAGGGCGAAAAAGAAAAAAGACCTCCCACGTGGGGAGGCACTGATGAAAGTCGACCCAAACATCGCAGAAGAGTGGTCGTCACAACGGCGTAAACTGCTTAAACCACTCCTTAAGCAAACCTCGGTGGATGGGTTATCCACTGAGGAACCCAGGAACTTTTCCCAGGCCCCAGGGGTCATTACTCTGGTCCGCAACACCGGAGGGAACCTGCGGGTCTGGGAACATATTGCTGAAGTCCAGAAAAATTACCCTAAACTCAGAATGTTTAGGGAAAATACACCCGAACTTAAAAAGATGGCTAAGAACTGTGCTGGGAGGTTCCCGGTTTTGCTCCACCCCTGTCTATATAGGGTGGTAAAACTCACCTATCCAACGGACGTCGGCGGGATTGTCCTAGACGGACGGATTACGTCCGACATAGGAACGGGTTCCCTAGGACAGTCCGTCGGGGTCCTTTCCACCAGAGATTTTTATCCTGTATGCGATTAGTGCCTGTGTTGCATGTTCTTTGTTTTTTATTTTTCAGGTCTAAGAAATGTCTATTAAGATAGCCAGTTTGAATGCGAAGGGCCTGAGGGATCGGGGTAAGGCGGCTCGCCTGCTTCGTGACCTCTTGTCCTTCGGCGTGGATGTGGCCGCGATCCAAGAGACTCACTTTGTTTGCGAAGTCGACTCGTGTGTGCTGTCTAGCGACTTTGTCGTCTATTCAGCATATGGGAGCCGGCATGCCAGAGGTGTTTCTTTGCTGGTCAAGCGTACCCTGGACGCGAGGATTGACCTTGTCCATGTCGGTGCCGAGGGCCGGCTGATCGTGGCCGATATTGCAGTGAAAAGCAAGTCGTTCCGGCTGATTGTGGTTTATGCGCCCAATGTTCAAGGTGAGCGTGTCTCTTTCTTTCGGCTGTTGGAGCCCTTCATGGTGCATTCAACACGGCTAATCTTAGTTGGGGACTGGAATGCCGTCCTAACACCCAAATGGGATAGAGGAAGGGGAGCTAGCGGGAGGAGTGGTGATCGTAGCCTGGTTGATCTGATCGGCGAATTTGGTCTCGTCGATAGATACCGGGTCGATCATCCGGATGGGAGCATGTGGACGTGGACGCATAGTTGGCCTTCTACCCGGGTATCAGCGTACCTGGATAGGATGTTAGTGAGAGAAGCCGACATAGACTTCTTAGAATGTCCTACGTTCCACTGGTTAGGCTACTCGGACCACAAACTCGTTTGTGCCCGGGTGGTGTTAGACTTTAGGCCTAGGTTGGCTGGTTATTGGAAGTTCAATCAGTCCTTACTGGACAGGCGGGACTTTCGTGACCAGCTGACAAGACTAGTTCAGCGGGCATTAATTGGGCGAGTCATTGGGAATAAGTGGTGGGTTAACCTTAAGGACACCATTAGGTCTTTCGCCACCAAATATAGCCAGCGGCTCAACCTAGATAAGGCTGCGGAGGCAAAGACACTTAGAGCTAATTTCGCCCGGGCGGAGGCTGGTGGGGATCCCCTAGAGATAGCCATAGCCAGGGAGGCCCTGGAGCGTTCGACTAGCGGGCGCTACATGGGCCAAGTAATTAGGGCTAAGTTAAGCAAGATGTCTTCCGAAGCTGTGAAAATGGGCGCGGAACTGCGCAAGGAAGAAATTCGCCGAGCCGGCGACCGGTACATTCGAGAGGTGCGCGACCCGGAGGGACATCTCCTTAGGTCCACTGACGACATGTGCGAGGCGTTCCGGCAGCATTTCGAACACCGTTTTACCAAGGAGCCTGGTCTCTGCGACGAGGAGTTTCACAGCTATTTGGCTGACTTTCCCCGGCTTTTGCCGGCTGAAGCGGCTAGCTGTGAAGGGGAGATTACGGAGGACGAAATCTACGTGGCTTTGAAGAAGGTCGGCAGTGGCAAGTCGCCAGGTTTGGATGGTTTGCCCTATGAATTGTACTTGAGGATGTCGCACCTTTTTGTCCCGATCTTGGCTGTCGTGTTCAACCACTGGTTTCGGCAGGGGTCCATCCCCGGTCGGATCACCAGGGGCGTGATCACGCTGTTGAGAAAAGGCAAGAAGGTTGGGAGGGAACTAGATGATTACAGGCCCATAACTCTGCTAAACACAGAGTTAAAGATTTTGGCCAAGATCCTGACGAATCGCTTGCAGCTAGTTGCCGAGTCTCTGTTGGAACCGGATCAGATTTGTTCTGTGAAGGGACGAACAATTCAGAGCAACCTGCACTTGATTCGCACGATCCTAGAGGGTGTAGAAGACGACGATGAGGCCGCGCTGATCAATTTGGATCAGTCCAAGGCATTTGATAGGATTGACCATGGCTACCTGGCTGCTGTCCTGCAGGCCGCCGGATTCAAACCCGACTTCAGCCGCTGGATTAGCCTTCTGTATCGCTCCCCCAAGGCTGTGGTACAGGTGAACGGGAAGCTGTCGGGCGCTTTCGCGCTGTCTAGGTCGGTCCGACAGGGTTGTCCACTGTCGTCTCTCCTTTACGTCCTGGCGTTGGAGCCCCTCCTTCGCCGGCTAAGGGACGAGACTGGCAGTCCGGTCCTGCGTGGAATTGCTGTCCCTGGTGGAGCTCGAGCCAGGGTTTCCGCGTACGCCGATGACGTAACGACCTTTGTGTCCTCCCGCAGGGATATAGAGGCGGTACAACAGGCGCTTGAACGGTACGAGAAGGTGACAGGGGCCAGAATTAACCGCGACAAGTCATCCGGCTTGCGGTTAGGCGCCTGGAAGGGTGTTTCCCTCCCGGGGCCCTTCAGCTGGACGGACGGGCCGGTCAAAATCCTCGGAATTTGGTTCGGCCCGGACTTACAGCTGGAGAAAAACTGGTCAGAAATACTGGCAAAGGTCGGCGCGTCGGTCAAGACTTGGCGTCGACGGAGTCTCTCCGTGAAGGGCTTGGCGGAGGTGTGTAACACATACCTCTTTCCCATGATCCTTTACCGGCTGTCAGTACTTCCCCTTTGTGACGATCATGAGAAGGCGCTCGAGCGTTTGCTATTCTCCTGTCTGTGGAGAGGACGCAAACACATGGTCGACAAAGGAGTCTATTGCCTCCGTCCGTGTCAAGGGGGTCTGGGGATGCCACACTTGAGGAGCCACGTGCTCGCTTCGAGGTTGGCATTCCTCAGGCGCGCGTTGGAGGAAGATCGGTTGCTTGCGGGGGTAGTGAGGGACATGTTCCCTTGCCTTACCATCACTCCCCCGACCCTATGGCTGACCGTCAGGCCTTGGGTGCGACCGAAATTCCTGCTCGAATGTCTGGCGGCCTTGCAGGCCATTCCACGGTCCAGTGACCTTTCACAGCCTAGGAAAATCTTCTATCGGGGATTAGTGGAGGGCGCCGTGAAGGATAAGCTGTGGAGTAAGCTCGGCATGTCGAGAGTGGAGTACCGCTCTCATTGGTCTTGGGCGCCAGGTGCGGACTGGCTCAGCAACTCTGAGTTTTCTCTGACCTGGCGATTGGCTCGGAATGGTTTGTCTCTCAATGACAAGCGTTTCGCAATGGGCCTGGCGGATTTGCCAGATTGTGAGCGTTGCAACCTTGGAATTAAGGAGACGTCTGCGCACGCCTTCTTCCATTGTTCGCGCGTTCGCCCGTTGTGGGAGCGTGTCGGCGAGTTGACTGCTCGTATCGCGCCGCGGGAGCTTGTGCTCATTGATCGCGCATACGCTGTGGACAATGTGTTGCCCCCGTACTCTGGAGTGAAGCGGATGGTGTTTCTGTCGCTGCTGGCCTCGGCAAGAATGGTGATATGGACGACGCGACTGGAGGAAGTCTTGCGGGGCGGCCGTCTTTCGGATCAGGATCTAATCCGATATTTTGAGCACCAGCTCAAAATGAAGATTAGAACTGAACGGAAACGGCTGCACCCGACAGACTTTGGCGAAAGGTGGATACATGCAGCGAGCCTGGTTCGTGTGACCGGGGCTAGCCTTGATTTTCTTTTTTAGATCTGCTAATCGCATCGGGGTGGATTCCTTTGGAACCCTTCCCGTGGTTAAGGTAGAAATTCTTTTGTATGCCTAGTTAATGTGAGTGATTGGGTTTGTCCCCGCCTGTCCCCGGCTCCATTGCTTTTGTTATGATCCAGTTCGAGATTCCCATTGTCCATCGTTATTTTGTCCCGTTTTATTCTCGGCTGGGTCAGCCTTATATATTCTCCAGTCCAATTTATTTTGTACCCGGCTTCTCCATTCCCCTTAGAAAGAGAGCTACTTGATTTTGTCTTTTAAGGCAGAATACAGTGGCCTCTTTAATTACGAGGGTGTGTTTGGGTCTTACTAACACTATGTATATGTTTTCGTTTGATATTGTTTTTGTTTTGGGGATTTTTGTTTCTTCATACCCCCTTCCCATCATGTCATTTCATGCACAAATTTTTAAAGCTATTTTTGTATTATATTTGTAAATAGTCACAAATTTTTATGTACATTTGGGGCGTTTTGTAGGTCCCTGGTATGGTTTTTGCGGTATTTTGGTGCTTGATAAGTATGAGTGTTGATGGACAAATTCTTATGGTGAATGAGAAGCATTGTAACGTATGCATGGGTCGTGAATCAGATTAGCTAGGTATAGGATAGAGTACTGAAGACCAACCCGAGTTTTGTTCCCCCTCCCTTCTTTTGGCCTTGAGCCATAATTCATGTAAAAATGAATAAATAAAACTAGCCATTTCCTACCCCAGGCCACTACGGATTGGAGGTCCTTTTCAAGCATGGCAGCGAGGTTCGCTTTGTCACCCACACCTGGTTTTTGATCGATGTGAGAGTAGATTGTTGTGTCATCAGCATACATGCCTACTTGGGATCTAATGGTATTGGGGAGATCATTAATGTACATCAGAAAGAGCATGGGATCTAGGATAGAACCTTGAGGGACGCTTGCGTTTGTATAGTAGTTTTGGGAGGCATGCCCATTTAATACCACCTTCAATATGCAGTTAGAGAGGAATGACTGGATGAGGTCAAACAGATGTCCAGTTATCCCGTAGCTCTGCAGTTTGCACAAGAGGCCAGCGTGCCAGACCCTGTTGAACACTTTGGAGATATCCAAGGCAACGGTTTGGGCTTCGCCATTCTTGTCAAGTGCCTGGTATATGTACTCAAGGCAACAGTTATGTACCCACATGCAAATATCTAAATATATATCTACTAGAATAGATTGATAGGTAGATATATACATGTGAGTACATATTTGATATATATATATATATATATATAGGTATTTTTTTTGACAGTATTTATTTGTTTCTATTATATATATATATATTTGATATTTCAGACTAGCCTCAGCTAGAAATTAGAAACAAATTAGAAACAAATGATTTTAAAATTTAAACTAGAAGAGTCCATTGCGAGAAGCGTCCATCACATGTTGCAGAAAGCAACAGAGTCTGAATATTTTTAAACGTAAATCTAACTATAATAATACACTTCTATTTTAAATTTTAAAATCATTTGTTTCTGATGAAAGGCTGAGGCTGGTCTGAAATATCAAATATATATATATATAATAATAGAAATAAATAAATACTGTAAAAAAAAATACATTTTTAACTTATAACTTTTTAGTAGTTTTTCCTATACATATTAAGACAGGATACGTGGATGATCATTATGCTATATATATATATATATATATATATATATATATTCTATTAAATATAAGAGACAATGAATGTCTATTATGTTTAATCATGAGCGTTCTAAACGTCGTATTTTTGCTTTAATTTCAGTTGAAAATAAAGACAAAAATTCTCCAACATTTTTTGTCTTTATTTTCAACTGAAATTAAAGCAAAAATACGACGTTTAGAACGGCTCATGATTAAACATAATAGACATTCATTGTCTCTTATATTTAATAGAATATGTCTAGAAAATTACTTACTGCCTCGATATACTAAATATATATATATATGTAGTACTGTGCAAAAATATTAGGACAAGAATTAGAGAAAAAGGAACAAGATACAAGGTGTGTCAGAGAATGGGTAAGAGAAGGATGGCAACACAGGTGTGAAGAGAGCTGCATAATTCCCCCTTCCTCTATGTGCCTTGTCTTTTCAGGACATAGCCAATCATGGCCTTCTACATCTTACTGTCCCTGATGGCTCTTAACATACTTTCTCCTGTTACCCTACCCAAATCCCACTCTGCCATCCACCTGCTCAGGTCCGTCAAATATGTTATCTGCTGCTTTCCCCTGTCTCCCTTTCCCTGTATTTGACCTGTGAGTATCAGGTTCTTCAAGCCTTCCTTCCTCATCATATGTCCCAAGAACTTCTGCTGTCTCTTCCTTATGCTCAATATTAATTTCCTTTTTGTTTCTATTCTTTCTAAAACCTTATCATTGCTCAAATGCTCAATCCAAGATATCCGCAGCATTTTTCTGTAAAACCACATTTCAGTTGCTTTAAGTTTTCCCTTCATCTTTGATGATATTGTCCAGCATTCACTGCTATACTGATGAACAGACATCACATAGCAATCCAGAACTCTCTTCTTTGCTTCTAGTGAAATTTTCCTGTCTCTTAATTCTCTGCTCAGCTTCTGGAATGCGTCATTGACCATTCCAATTCACCTTCGGATCTCAGTGCTACACTTTCCATCTTCTATTAGAACACTTCCAAAGTACTTAAATTTTTGTACTTGCTTGATTTTAGTATCACCAACATGTAATTGGCATTTTGTGTTCTACTGTTTGCTGATGACCATAAATTTAGTTTTCTTTTAGTTTATTTGTAGTCCTTTCTTTTGATTTTTTTCATCTACCTTTTTAGGAGGCCTTGTAGTTTTCTTTCCATGTCAACTATTAGCAATTTATCATCTGCGTATCTTATGTTGTTCAGATTGTGACCACTGTTGATGAACCCTGGTATAACTTCTAGGGCCCTCAGAATAATCTTGCTGTACGAGTTGAATAGATCCAGTGAAAAGACACATCCTTGTTTTACGCCCCTTTCTATCTTTGTATATCTGATGAATTTGTTTCCTGTCCATATTTGCGATTTGCAGCCAGTAGAAGTTCTTGATTACTCTAATTTCTTTGCCAAATATGCCAAGGTTGCTGAGCATTTCTATCAATTCTTTGTGGTGTACTTTGTTGAACACCTTGGCATAGTCTACAAAACACAGGTAAACATCCCTTTTCATTTGTATTGCTCTTTATTACAGCATCCTAAGCAAAAAATTCCAATGTCCTTGATGAAACTGCACTGTTCTTATCCTATTTCCGGCCTGATTCTCCTTTGTACTCTATTCATCAGGAAACACAATTAGTTTCAGCATGTGGCTCATCAAACTGATATATTTATGCTTATGTATATTTTACTTTATATATATTTATTGTGATATAAGATGATATTCAAATAACCCTCCTAGAACAATAAATATATATATATAAGGTATTCAATAGATAACGGCAATAAACACACACACACACAAACACACACACACACACACAAACACAAGGGTCCAAACTTCACTTTAACATATCCATATTGTGTAGTAAATAAAGAAAGAGGCATCTGCTGCTGCTTAAGTTAAGATACTTTTGAGAAATGAACAGTATAAGAACAGAAAGTCAAATACCATACCTAATTTGGGAAACTACTTATTTATTTATATATGTGTGTGGATATGTCTATATATATATATATATATATATATATATAACACTAAAAGCGCTTGTCCATATTGCTAGACAAACACTTGTCGATAACTAATTTACAAATTATTTTTATTAAAATTTTGCTTATTATTAGGGAAATGTTTTTCAGTTAAATTGAGGAACTTCAGCCTTAATTTAGTCCTAACCATCTGGTTAAAAGACAGGGTGTACTAAATGATTTTTCTATTTCTATCTTTCTTGTTAAAGTCATATTCTTTTGTCTTCGATATCATGTTTTTATAGTCACTATTCCTTAGTGCATTATTATAAAAATCTCTATGTTTATAAAATACTTCTTATAGAGTTTGACTAATTCTATATTCAATAGAGGAGGGTACATGTTTGATTATACTTGAAGGGTGATTAGACTTTGGGTGGATGTATGATGGTTATTTGTTGGGTTTTATGTATGATATATTTGAGTATTTAGGCAGCAAATTCTTTTTTAGGCATGTCATATTAAATAAATTGCAAACATTATATCTGCTTATTTTTAATAAAATCAGTTCACACTGATGGATAATCTTTCATGTGTTATAATTGAAAAATGTATGGAATGTGCTGTAAATTTTACACTTGATTTTATTATTCATTTCTTAATGTTCCCAAGTATTTTCAATCTCGATCTGAGGTCATCATTAGCAATGTAAGTAGTAGTAACAAAAAAATAACTCCAAAACTGTGTTGCTAAAAAGAACAGTAATGTTTTCTTTTTACTTCAAATATAAAGATTGACAGTCAACTGTTATATTTGAAGCAAATAATAAAATCAGCTGTAAAAGTTGCAGTGCACTTTTTACATCTTTCAATTATAATACATAAAAGATTATGTGTACAAATGGATTTTATTAAAAATCAGTCAAGGATTTATATCCAGCCGAAAGAATCTAAGTAAAGTCAATGACAAACTAATACGTGAAAGAGTTGTTACCAGGGTTTGCTGATGTTATCAACTCTGGTTATGATTCAAGGATTTATATCCAGCTGAAAGAATCTATAAGAAGTTGCTGACCAACTAAAACCTGAACGAGAACCTCACGGAACTATATGGGTAAATACATATTTTTGACTCTTTCAGTGACCATACTTAAAATTATTCTTTATATACTCATTTGAGGATTTCAAAAAAGTATAGCACTTAATTTCCTCACCAACTTAACTGGGTAAAGATACTGATCTTACCTCCCCTTCTCTCCTTGTAACACTTGCCACTAGTAAATTCTATGGTTCTTGTTTTGAATGCAACAAAAATTGTATATTTGTAAATATTTTATCTAGTGTGTTTTGTAAATTAAATATTGTCAGTGATTTATCTCTGAGTTTTGGTCAATCATTTTTTTTTTCTTTTGTTACACTTAACACGAGTATGTGCATGGTGGTCCAGTGGATATCGGCTCGGAACAAGAAATCGGAGAGCCGAGTTCGAATTCCAGTTGAATTCATTGCATCCACTTACACACAAATACCCTTGGGAAAGGTATTAATCCGTCTCTTCCTTCCAGTTATGGGTTAAATAACAGGACAGATTGGGTTCTATAGCCTTGGCTGGCAACCATTCTACCGCAGAAAGCAATGACAACCTACTGTGGGATAATCTTCTGCCCAGTCAGTCATGTCTCTTTCGAGATATGATCGCCCAAGCATGTTTCACGTATGGCACTTAACTGACTGACACTTAACACGTAACAAAATTGGGGGCTTGTCCATCACTTTCGAAACAGTGGTCTAATTGTATCATTGAGAACTGTTAATTTTTTTTTATTAAAAGAGAAAGCAATGTACTCAAACAAAAGTGTATAAAACTGCTTTAATCATTAGATCATCCACAGTAAATTTACATCTCGGTTCTTATATCATTTCACCTTTCTTGGCAAATATCCTGTTATCGCAGTGTGAGATACTTGATAATAAATGGGATAAAAACAAAAACAAGCATAAGGTAGCAGAATGAAATTGGCAAAACTCAACATCTAAAATAATTTCTGTGTATCCAATTTTCGTGTTTCAACATCTTTCTATAGGTTCAGAATTATAACCAAAGGAGGCACTTTTTTTCTCTCCTCTGTCCCTTCCTACACATATATAATTCATGTTAACAAAAAACACTGCTTTATTCTGATGACATCTGTCTAGAGAATACAATATTTTACACAGAATTTTTCCACTTTGTTATTCATTTGCCTAAGATTGTTCTAATATATAGATATTTATATACCCCATTTTCTTACACACACACACACACACACATATAAGATAACAAAAATGATTTAATTTAAATCTAAAGCTAAGATACAGGTGATGTATCTTGATATGAAATTGTAACTAGTGTTTTGTGTATTTCTTTCCTGCTGTTGATATCTGATCCCATTGATAAAATCATTATTTCTCTGAAGAAGTTCTTTTGAGAAACAAAATGCATAATGAAAAAGGTTTTCCACTTTGTCATTCAATTAATCACCATAAGTATGAGATATAGATTTCTATTTCTAAATAAATATATATATATCTAAACTTATTTACAAATGGAACTTTGTCTCTGTGTGTGTGTGTATGTGTGTGTGTGTGTGTGTGTGTGTGTCCGTTACATATAGACTCTGAAATGGCTGAACCGATTTTCTTGAAAATTTACACAGTTGTACTATAAGTGTCTGCGAGTGTTCTTAGCTAGGTTTTGTGGCAAGGTACCCCCGATAAATATCAAAAATTGATAATCGAAAAAATCGGGTTATAGAAGGAGTGGTCCGATTTTAATCAAATTTGATACACTCATAGACAAAGACATAAGAAATAATATTCAGAAGTTTCAAAGTTACAGTTCTTACAATAGTGCAGAAAATCAATAATATATATATATATAAAAGGCAAGATGTTTGTGTGTGTCTCTGTTTATCTGCTTGCATGTCTGTATTTTTTTCAGCTCTTTTATTTTAGTTTTTGCTTCAGGTTTGGCTCTAAGTAGGTATAATTGTAGTTCTTAGTCTCAGCCATGATACCATTTACTCAGAGGACTTATTTAGCCTTCAAAATTCAGTTTACGACGAAAAAACTTATCTGATATCGATACCAGGAAATCAAAATTTGACTTACATCCATTCATTTTTCTTTCAGTCTGCTGTTTTGCTTTAACTGGAAACAACTATAGCTTTTTAGTCTTTTGTGCTAACATCCAAAGAGTCTGAGCTCCCGGACCATGGATTAGTTTTAAAGCTTTCATTACACCTGAGCAATGCCGGGCTATACTGCTAGTATACATACAAGTTAACCAAAAAAGTTGTGTTCGTTTTTTGATTAGTCATTGAATGAAGTTGAAATATATATGAAATGCGTCTAGCAATTGTTTTCAAATTTGAACAACCAGAAGTAGGAACATCAGACATTATAAAAAAGACATGCTCCATGAACGGCCATCAGTTATAAGCTGGACAGCTGTGAGAAGGTTGGAAGTGTCTAGAGATCTTGTTCGAGGCTGTTTACAACTTCAAAGTGGGCTTATCAGCAGCTGCATCAAGTCACTGCATATGTCAAACATTTGGGGATAGTACTGTGAATGAAAGTACTGCAAGGCAATGGTTTTGAAAATTCAAGTCGGGAGATTTGTATCTCCATGATGATCCTTGCAGTGAATGACCACAGATCTTGAATGACGGAATTCTGAAGGCCACCATTGAAGAGGACAGTAGTCTAACGTGTGGTGAACTTGCAAGACAGTTTGACATGTCTGATGAAACAGTTAGACTTCACCTGCACCGCGTAGGTAAGACGTACAAACTGAGCAAGTGGGTTCCACAAACGCTGTTGGAGGTCCACAAAGAAACGAGTGGCAGCCTGCGTATTGTTGCTTTCTCACCACCGTACTGCATCCTTATTCAATCAAGTGCTTACTAGTGATAAAAAGTGGGTTCTGTATGAAACTCCCAAGAGTTCCAGACATTGGTTGTCTCCTCAGGATGCTGTCCCGCCACCTATATACTCACGCAAGATTATGCTTTGTGTCTGGTGGACAGGTCGTCAAGTGGCTCATTATGAACTCCTACCAACAGGCCAAACTGTCACTGGAGACCTATACTCACAGCAAATGAAACGTGTGCAACAGGCATTGCGCCAGAAGGAGTTAGCACTGGTGAAGAGGTGTGCTTTTCATGTCGTGTGAGTGGTCAAGGATAATATACAGTAACTTGGATGGGAGACTTTGTGCCATCCACCTTATTCACCTGACCTTGCGCTGTCCGATTACCCCCTCTTCCACTCTCTGGATAATCAACTTCATGAGAAATCCTTCACCAATGAAGCAGACTTACACAAAGCCCTCACAAACTTCTTTGCATCAAAACCCTCCCAGTCCTACTGCAAGGGCCTTGAATAGCTGGAGACATATTGGCAGAAGGTGCTGGATGCCGATGACAATTACTTCAAAGACTAAATATAAGTTACACATTCTGTGAAGTGTTTTCTTTTTTTCCTTTAAAAATGGACAGAACTTTTTTGGGTTACCTTATATATATATATATATATATATGCTCTATCACCCTGATTGAGCACTGTGGAAGAATGGTAGATTTTTAAAAAACGGTAGCTACTCTAGCATCTATGCATTGTTTATTCAGTAATGAATTAGAACACTCTCAGTTATTGGCATGTGTTTATATGATATATCACACGCTAAAAGTCTGCCTTTTTCTACTGAGCATCCATAGCTCAGAGTTAGAATTGCCGACCGATGTCAATTCGGTCGAGTTTCACTCCTGGCTAAAAGCAATCAGATTTCTAACTGTACTGATGAGCTGTGATACAGTGAAACAAATCTGTCTGTGGATGACTATATAAATATTTGAATTTTTATTTGTTTGACATTATTATTTTATAATGGATACTGAGCAGATATTATTCGTTTGATGAAAATCAGGAGAACACCTATATAAATGTGAAATTGAACTTTGTCTTCCATGAAATCTTCCATGGGTTGATCGGTAAAGACACGTTTGACCTAAAGATGGCATCTCTCCAGTGTGCCAGTTTGCAGGTTTGATTCCTGTTGGAAGATAGACCTTTTCCAAATGATTTCTCAAATGATTCAGGCCAGTATAAATTATAATGTACTCTTTAACTAAATATATATGTATATATAAAGAATAAAACAGACTTTGCACTCAAATATGAGTATCCAATAAAAAATAATAATGTTAAACAAATAAAAATTCAAATATGTTGGCTAATGTCAATTTTGTGGATTTCCGTTAAATTCCATAATCTTATATATATATAAGCATACAGCAAATATATATATTTAACATATTCAGTACATTTGTTTGTGCATTCAGCACTTTTTTTGAACAAATGTCTGCTGGTCTAACTAGTACCTCATACCTCATTTACTGTTGTATATATATATATATATATATATATATATATATTATTAATTATTACTTTAGAACATGTACAAACTACAAACTACTACAAAATTGTACATTTTGTTTTGACATTGAAAGAACAATGTCTCATTAGGTAGTTAATAATGATGGCAATAAATGTCTTATTGAAAAAACAATAAGACACCACTTTCTTTAATTTTTGGAAATCTTTTCATACAAAACGATTTCCAAAAATAAAAGGAAGTGGTATTTTTTTGTTTCTTTTTATTTTTCCATCATTATTAATTACCTGATGAGACATTGATTCTCCAACATTTGGATAATTATTTATTGATTTTCTTCTAAGCTTTCGGCTCACATGAGCCATCTTCAGAGAGGTTGTTTAGACTGAAATATTATAACATCCACCATCACCGACGATTTTATTTTGTGTTGACATAAAACTCCACTTGCCAACGGCAATAATTACCAAAAATAATAAACGCAGTTCTTAAATTTGCAATGCGGTTTTGCAATGATAGCACCAAATGACAACAAAACCATGTAGTCAAATGCAATGTAATATGTTATTTCCGGATTTAAATTTGATTTTATTGAGTGTTGGTTGTTTAGATTTGATGTACATGGCCTCCAATATCTGCAGGTTCCTCTTACTGTGTATATGAGTAAGGATCACTGTATTGTTGACCAAAATCTGTCTGATATTACCTACATGTTTATGTTTTTCAGAGAAATGTTGTTTAATAGTACTCTGATCAGAAAGATGACATGTAAGTCTACAACCACGCTCTCCCATAGACTTACAAAACTGGTCTTTGCACATCTGGGCTCCACGCAGAAGTTCTGGAGGTAAACCAAAAATAAATAAATATCAAATTCCTTTTATGGGCCTGTAGCATAACTCTGGATCCTGATTGGTCATCAAATCACAAAATTCAAAATACGTCAGAGAAATGTTTTTTCAATAGCTAAAGAAAAAATCATTTGTGATCCACCCCACATGACTATTCAATATTTAAGGATGGTCTCTAACCAGTCACAGCAGGCATTTCAGAGGAGGCAGTTGCTAATATATATCAAAGATGTAACTCTCAACTTCAAGTGAACTGGACATTGTTTTCTCTCGCTCTCTCTCTCTCGCTCTCTCTCTCTCTCTCTTTCTCCTTCTCTATCTCAACAATTACTGCTACAAATATTGAATCTGAACTCTACTCATAACTTCTTACTAAGGTTTATAATTGAACATTAATTTCTACAAAACTTGTTATTCCTTCTTTTAATAAATTTCTATTTTACATTCAAAGTATATATTTTATTATTCCACTCTTCTGCACTAATTCTACGTATGCCAACCTGCTGCTGATCAACCTTCTGATGAAAACACTTCTGATGAATATTATTCAACATAAAACTTATAAGCTGTAGGGAGTTTGGTTAAGAAAAGCACAAGGCCGAACAAAAGAAACATTAACCATCCCTCTACGCTTCAAAATTTTAGCAGTTATATTTTTGCATATTACTGCCTTTATAAAGAGAAATATATGTGGCATAACTAGCAAGTTTAATATTCTCTTTTCTAACAGAATGTTTTTATGACAATGTTGGTGGATTTAACCCTTGTTGATAAAACCAAACAGGATCTTGAATTCTTTTGATTTTTAGGAATTACTTTCAGATAACCTTTTTTAGAATTCCAACCATCAACCCGCAGGGCATTTAAAATTTCTGATATACTACTCTTTTTTGTAACTTTTTGGCGGGTAGGAGTGGTGTAACACTGTAAGAGTTCCTCATGAACTCACATTAAACGGATACCGACCAACCCTGGATTCGAATCCAGGAATAGATATTTAGAAAATATCTATGTGTGTATATATTTTTTCTTCCCAGAAAAATCTACTTTTTATTTTCTCAGAAGGGGCTGAGAGAGAGAGCAGGAGGAAGGAAATAAACACTGAGGTAGACAAGAGAAGTGGAGAGGCAAAACACAGGGCATTTACAAGGTGACATCAACTGATATGATAATAATTTTATAAAAAATGCAGATGGCCTGTGAAGGAAGAGAATGTAATTGTATGTAATTGTAATTGACACTGACAGGTGAATGTATAAAGTCAACAAAATTGTGTCAGCATGGCAGAATTTGCACATGATTGATCTGAGACAGACAGTTGAAGCTGATGCTAGATTTTAATGGGAAGACATTCCAATCACTTACCACCCTGCACCATATTGAAGTGATTTCAACAAAAACAGAACACGTGCTTTGTCTATGGTAACCTCAGCATCTTTCTGTAAAACCACATTTCTTCTGCCTCGAGTCTCTCCTTCATCTTTGATGAGATTGTCCAGCATTCACTTCATTCTTGTTCCACTGTTCAATGTCTAGTTCTTAATTTTAGTACTGCACAGTTTTTGCTTGCCTGTTTCCACTAAGCCTGAGTATTCACAATTACTATGGCACCAAATTCTCATTGCATTAATCAATTAAGCTTTAGTCACAAAGGTCCAATTCTCAGCATGTGAACATGGAGCCTTAAACCTAACTTGTCTTGCTGTTATTGTCTATCTTGTTTTAACTGTTGTTGTTGAAGACCTGCTGTCATTCATCTTTCTTTATTTGCAGTTCCCATATTGTATTTATTTCTATGCTAGACCTACTAAAGAGGTTCTCATAGCGAGCATATATGTTGATTCTTTCAGACATCTAACTCTTCAGTTCATTATTTTCAGACATCTAACTCTTGTTCAGTATTTTCAGTTTATTCTACAGAGGCTAATGACTACATTTGTTCCTTCATACATAATCAGTCATATTTGATTTCATATGCACCCCTCAAAATGGCTTTTTAACATTCTTCAAGCCTTAGTTTTATGAAACAGCTATAGTTGAATTGCTTCTAAATATTTTTCTGACAAGCATTGTCCTGAGAAGAGTACATGGACATCCTAACCTTCCAATAGTCAGTGGCAAAGAGACTGAGTTAAGCATGTATGGCACGGTGTCTATTTTCAGGAAGGAAATGTTTCTGTTGCATTCTGGGAAAACTTTTTTTATTAGTTTAATTTTGTTTAATTTATTTTAAACAAAGTTTTGATAGTTATTTTTATTTTATTTATGATATTCATTATTATTATTATTATTATTGTTATTTTATATTTTTATTTATTAACAATAATGACATCCATACATCACATCTTTACCATATTAGCAGAGCTAAACAGTTGTGACAGATGCCCATTTGAAGTAGAAATAGTCATTGTTTTTGAAGAAATGGACCCTCCTCCCGGAGTGTTTATTTTTTTGATAATAGTTGTTTTTGTTGAGGTGGTTGTTTTGGTCCATGATATCCACAGCATGTACAACAACATTTCTGCTGCTTCAAGTTTTTTCCTTATTTTCAATGATATTGTCCAGCATTCATTGCTGTATTGAAGAACTGACATCACATAACAATCTAGCACTCTCTTCTTTGTTTAACAGCAATAAAATAAAATAATTTGTGGTGTTCTTATAAACAAATTGGAATATAGTTAAAATGCAGTCCCTGAGAAAAATTTGTGGGAAGTATAATCACAGATTCTCCAGTGTCAATGACAAAGTCAGCTTGAGATAAGCCTTTAATAGTGGAAAACCTTTAAAATCTGCAAGTTACTAGTTGCCATAGTAGTTTCTTTAGGTTGTCCAAGGGGTGATGTAAAATATGTTTCTTGCTGTAGTTTTGTAGCAGTGTCACAAGTTTTACTTTTCGTAGAGACTGTGATGTATTTTCCCAAGGAATTTTCTATTATAAAGTAACATATTTTCCAGCTTACAAGATGCACATTTTTTTCTTAAAAATTACCCTGAAAAATATGTGTGTATCTTCCATGACAAATGTATCAGTTATCACCATCATTACCACCATGACATGGACGGTAGTGAGGATCATTTATTGTACATGACTGACAGTAGTGATGGCACTGCAGATGATAGTTTTCAGCTTTTACATGAATACTGCAGCGACTAGTTTTGGGGATTTGAGGATGAATAAAATTTCTTTGATTGTTTTATATTTTTGCATGCATATTCTTAAAATTTTTAATTAATTTTTATGAAAATAAAACTACCTTTGGACAATGAAAAATGTGCAGTATATTTACTGACCACCAACTAGATTGTTATTGCCATACAAACAAAATCAGATGAGTGATTAATGTGAACAATGTAATCCTCCAGTATGGGAGGGATGCATGGTGAATGTGCTGTTGTATGCGAATGACTATTTTTTTCCTTAGAAATTTCTTTCCAATATTAGGGTGTGTTGCCTAAGCCACAGCATCTTGTAAGCTGGAAAATACAGTATTTTTCATTTCTGGTAATTACTTTATAGGGTCCAGAGTAGAGAGCTTCAAAACGTTTCCTGACTGTGTCTGTTTATAACCAGACATGAGTTGAAGCATACAAGTTTCATGTTATGAACAATTGCTTAGCTGAGTGTAACCATGCTTCAGAAAGAAGTTATAGGTTTAGCTTAGTCATCTCTTCAGAAAATTGCTTAATGTTTAAACCTACAAGAAGATATACACTGTATAATAAGATGCTGTTATGAAACATTTCAATTTTTCAGATCACCACACTCTGGCCAGTCAACTGAGATTCTTCTTCTATGTGCCCTGTCCTTTCAGTTCTCCACGTCTCCCTATTCCTGGTGGCTCTTAGCATGTTTTCTCCTGTTACACCGCACAACCCTTGTTCTGTCATCCACCTGATCAGGCCCTTCACATATGTTATTCACTGTCTTCCTCTGTCTCTTTTTTCTTCTATCTGGCCTGTCAGTATCAGGTTCTCCAAGCCCTCCTTCTTCATTGCATGTCCCAGGAACTTCAGTTGTCTCTTCCTGATACTCACTATTAATTTTCTTTTTGTTACCATTCTATCCAACACCTCATCGTTGCTCACATGCTCAGTCCATGATATTTGCAGCATCCTTCTGTACAACAACATTTCTTCTGCTTCAAGTTTTTTCCTTATTTTCAATGATATTGTCCAGCATTCATTGCTGTATTGAAGAACTGACATCACATAACAATCTAGCACTCTCTTCTTTGTTTAACAGTAACAAAATAAAAGAATTTGTGGTGTTCTTATAAACAAATTGGAATATAGTTAAAATGCAGTCCCTGAGAAAAATTTGTGGGAAGTATAATCACAGATTCTCCAGTGTCAATGACAAAGTCAGCTTGAGATAAGCCTTTAATAGTGGAAAATCTTGAAAATCTGCAAGTTACTAGTTGCCATAGTAACTCATGCTGTTAGTTTTCCAAAAGCTGTTTTTGGTTTCTAGTGGCGTACGTCTAATGGGGAAAGGATTTTCTTGAACTGGGATTTATTTTGCATGGAGCTTTATTAGGCCATTTATACCATGGTTTGTATGACTTTGACTTGAAAGCAAAGTAGATATGGCTTCTATAGGGCAGGGTTTTAGGTTTTCATAGAAGGGTTTGAGCAAATAATAATATGGAGTACTTGTTGAGGGGGAAGCAACTCATGCCCTCTATGGATTTAAGGAACTTGTATTTTGGATTAGGTTCATTTTTATAAGTGGAATTATTTCATTTGCCAATGTACCTAGTGAAAGACTTCATGTAGTGGTGACAGCTAGAGCAGTAGTTTGTGGTAACACTTGTATGAATCAATGGTGAACAAATTCATTGCAGACTCCTAAATTAGATGCTGCAGAAAGTAATTCTTGGAGATAATCTGAAGGTCTGCCAATCATTTTTGTGTTGGAAGTAAGATTAGCAAACATTTCTGCAGCTGAATTATTGCCTGCTTGAGTACTTTGTACTTTGAAGAGAGTGTGGAAGTTTTTAATTTAAATATAGTACCTGGGGATAGAAAAGATAGCACATGGTAGAATTTAGTTTTTGTGCTGGTAATATTACACAAAGCAAATTGGACATCATATATTGTTAACCAGTCATTAAAAAATGCTTCCATAAATTCAAGAATTGTAATGGAAACTGAAACTAGTATGTTGTCTTGTTCCATGTCATGTAGTGATTTGGAGTGGATAAAAGGAATGCTTACTTGATTCATTGTACACCTTCGATTGTTTTTTTTTTTTTGTATTATTTTTTTATGAGCCAGAAACCAAAGGTTGTTGCTGTTTAAATTATCTTGTAGGTACAGTAGAGGATCTCCTTCTTTGGCATAAAATTATCAGTGATGTGGACAATAGTTGTAGTTTTTGTGGTTGTCACCTGATATGAATGTATTTTTTATATTTTGGGAATTCCAAACTGATAGTTTTTTGTTTTCTTCTGCATTGTTGTCATCAAAAGTATTGTTGGCTTCTTTTGCACATTGTTTTTTCAAACATTGTAGTGAATAGGATGGTCACCAAATGTGGTTGATTTTTACATGTCAGTGATCACTAAATGACGTGGGGTCACTCACATCATAACAGCAGGGATAGCTTTATGTTTACACGGATAAAAACATACACAGAAAATAATACTAAATTGTAAATTAAATTTATAGGATTTTTGTGCATCGGTGTGTGTGTGTGTGTGTGTTTAGTTGCATGTGTTTTAAGGTTGAATGTGATAAAGAAATGAAGTCACTTCAGCTTATAACAAGCAATGTCCTGAAGAGAGGAGATGAATGTCTTAACCCTCCAACAGTCACTGGTGAAGAGAATGAATTCAGCATTTTTAATGCAATGTCTGTTTTTAGGACAGAAATGTTTCTGCTGCATTTTGGGAAAATTCTATTATTTTGGTTTTGTTCAAGTTATTTCATATAAAGTTTGAATATTATTTCATTTATGATATTCATTATTATTATTTTATATTTTTATTTTATATAATAATAATATTAATAATGTCCATATAAGTTAGTTGACCCCCACTCCCTAGATATTTCCTAAATGTCTAAATTGAGTGTTGAAAGCCATCCAAATCAATTTAGTTACATCAATGTTTGGATCCCACATCCTTTGAATATGGCTCACCTTACCCAAAAGATTTGTATTTACAGGAATCTGAAGAAAATGATCCATTTATTTTGAAAAGTATGGTGACAGGGGATAGAAAAATAGACTCTCTATAACAATGTGAAGTGCAGATGAACAAGGAGGAAATCATTTCTTAATTTACTGAATATATATAAATACATATATATATATATATATATATAGTTTTGGGCAGAATTATTTGCCTCTCCTGAATATTGGCATATTTTCTAAGTAAATGTGAATATTTGCAAGTACTTATTGAATTTACCACAAATAGTTGATTCTGTATTTAGTTTTGAATAATTTGCAAAATTTAAAAAAAATTAGTGCAGTTCAAAATTATTTGCCATCCTTATGGAAATTATGAAACATTATTGTTCTATGGCAATTGTAATGCTTTTACTTAATTTGACATTTAATACAAACGCCCTTTTAAAGTGGAATAGTATTGACCTGATTCTATAACATTCTAAAAGATAATTAAGAAGACACTATGTGAGTACTATGTACTGTGATAACTCATTCATTCTGCAACCATGACAAAGATGGCTGAACTTGACAAGAAGCTCCAAATGAAGATAGTTGCCGCGTACAAACAAGGTGATGGATATACAACATTTTCCAAGCATTTAAATGTTCCTAGACCAACAATTTTTATCATTATCAAGAAGTATAATAAGACTTATTGTGTTGAGAATAAATTAAGGATTGGATTGGCTAAAAATGGTTAATTTATGAGAGAATAGAAAGGAAAATTGTTAGAAAAGTCTCAAAGGATCCTCACTTAATGACAAAAGGCATTGGCAATGATGCAAAAGCATTATGGTTGAATGTATCAATAAAGACAATAACTAGATGTTTTCATTGAGCAAGATTTTGAGCTTGTCACCAAGGAAAACCTCATTTAAAGCTAAATGCCTAAAATGCAGATTAGCATATACTAGAAGCTATCTAGAACATGAGACTAAATAGTGGAATAGTTTTAAGGTCAGCTGAAACCCAACTAGAATTATTTAGTCACATGAACTCACTTTTTGTAAAAGAATAAAGTGAATGAAGTTTACAAGCCAGCATTAAGCATGGTGATGGAAACATCCCACTCTGGGACTATTTCTAATGAGAGCACAGTGTATCATGGATAAAGAGCAGTATTTGGCTATTCTTAGAAATAATGTAAAAACAAAGCACACAAGAGCTGTCTTTGGGGCATCCACTGGGCATTCCAACATGACAATGATGCAAAGCACATGGCATGAATTGTTCCAAAATACTTCAATGACAGCAAAATTAAGACATTAGTGTACCAGCCACAAAGTTCTGGGATAAATCTCACTGAAAATTTATGAGAATATTTGAAGAAAAAGTAAGAGAAACAAGTCCTTAAAATTTGTAGCAACTCAAAGTTATTGCCAAGAAAGAATGGAATAAAACACCTCTCAGTGTGATTAATAATCTTTTAAGGAACTATCAAAACTGATTCAAGGAAATAACCAAGAATAATGGTTATACAATTGATTATTGAGCCAAGAGGGCGAATAATTTTATTCTATGTTAAAAGGACATTTTTTTCAAATCCATTATTTCATCATTTGTGAAAAATTGCACATGAAGTTTCCATGAAAATTTGAGGTATTACAGCTTTATTTATAATTATGGAAGAGAGAGTGAATAATTCTGTCTACAACTGTATGTGTGTATTACATACATGCATACATACATAGTATATATATATATATATATATATATGTATGCTCTCACACCCTGATTGAGAACTCTGGAAGAAGAGTAAACTTTGAAAACCAGTAGTTACTCTAGCATCTACGCATTGTTCATTCAATAATGAATTAGAACACTCCCACTCTCACACACTGGCATATGAATACATGTATATCACATGTTAAAAGTTTGCCTCTTTCTACCGAGCACCTATAGCTTGGAGGTAGAATTGTCTACTGGCGCCAATTTGGTCAAGTTTCAATCCTGGGTAAAAAGCAATTGGATGTCTAACTGTACTGATGAGCTGTGATACAACAAAACAAATCTGTATGCAGATGACTATATTTATATATATATGTATATATATATATATGTGTGTGTGTGTGTGTGTGTGTATGTGTGTGTGCATATATATATATATATATATATATATATATTTATATATATATAAATGTAGATACACTCGTATTTTTACAAATATATATATTTAATTTTAATATGCACTCGTATCTAAAGATAAAAACATCCAATAATATTTACTAATAAATAAATATAAATATATTCAAGTGTATATATGTGCATGTGTTTTATGTGTATATTTATACATATATAAAATTAAGAATAATTTAATTCTTCAAATATGTTTTTCTTTTTAAGCAAGAAAATCAAGGTCTTTTTCTAATCACATGATTCACCCACACAATTAGACACAGTTTCGACTCTGAAGCACACACACACACAGAAACACACAAGTATATAGGTTTGCAAACAAATAAATGCCATATTAATAGATACAAATATGCATAGATAGACTCAGTATCCCATCTACAAAGTAATATGCATACATACTAGCTACACACATCTATACAAACAGATATATGTTCACTCAGAAAAGGTATAATTCTTCAAACAAAGAGAATCCATTATTTTTCTTTGTTCAACTGATGTTAATGCAAGATAAAATACAAAAAAAAAAAAATGAAAATTAATATTTTCTTTCCACAACCCACAATCTTTGCTTTTCATAGTAAAAAAAAGACATTTTTACATTAGGTCACGTCAGATCAAGTCAGTAGATACTAAAATAGAGCTGGCACTAAATTCAAACAAAACTGCTCATCATATACGTACATGACATGCATAACATACATATGTATATGTGCTTACAGATACACACATGTGCACTGACTTGTGTTCATGCATATATATGTGTATATATATATATATATGTGTGTGTATCTATATATATATATACAGAAATGCGCATATGCACACATATATATGCATAAATAAATAGTCTCCCAAATTAGCTATAAGATTTAACTATCTGTTCTTATACTGTTTGTATTTCAGAAGTATCTTAATTGAAGCAGCAGCAGATGCCTCTTTCTTTATTTACCATACAGTATGGGTATGCTAAAGTGAAGTTTAACATGCTTGTTTTGCACTTGGCCATATCTATATATATATATATATATATATATATATATATATATATATATATTGTGTGTATTTTGGCAGCATTTTTTCATTAATACAGGTTTCATTGAATAATAGAGACAATTTCTGCCTAAATAAATAAAATAAATTTCGACACTGCTACTAACATACTTCAATGCCTATAATCGACAAGAGAGGTCATAGTTATTATACTTACCCCCTACACCATAGTAGCAGCAGTTCCCAGACCAATCCCTCATGCCACTATACACTCAATTGAACAAAAAACCCACTACCACCATTCCTTCTCGGCCAACAGTCATGTGCGACACAAAAAATGGACCTGTCTAATTTTCTCTGTATAACTCCACTCTGTTAATAATAATTTAAATGTTTTATGTTCACTGGACATTAAATGTTCAACCTTTGATAATGGCTTATGTAAGCCGAAAGCTCAGACCTGATAAAAAAATCAACAATGATTGCGATTTCTTGTCGTCTTTCCATGACAACACTATCAAGCTAATCAGATCATACGAACGGATCTTACACAAAATAAATAGACAGAACTTGTCTATATTATTCAATGAAACCTGTATTAATATATATATATATATATATATATATATATATACACACTACCAGCCATAATTATTAGGCCACCCCAGTATTTAAAAAAAATTATGTATTTCATACTATTTTTCATTATTTATTGCCAAGTGAATAATTGTAAATGAAAATAGAATGGTATTTTGTTAATACTGCACAATAACATGCATATCACATGAATTTATAAATATTTAATAATTACCTATATTGCAGTTTCATCAATGAAAGAATGAAGAAAATTTAGTGTAATTTGGATGAGTTTATCTTTGCTTCGTTGCCTTGTAAAATTTTGCAAAGTAATAATTTGCGATAGTATTTGACTTTCTGTACTTATACTGTTTGTATCTCAAAAGTATCTTAATTGAAGCAGCAGCAGATGTTTTTTTTTTGTTTATTTTATGTTGAAAACTCTTTTTTCTGCCAGTTTTCATCAGCTACAGAGTACGTTTATGCCAAAGTGAAGTTTGGACGCGCTGGTTTTTACTTGGCCATTTGTTATCTTCAAGTTGTGTTTAGCATTTTGGCGAATTGTTTTGTGATTAATGCAAGATTAGAATTAGCACCTGAAATCTCCATGATCACAACTACTGACTGACAAAAAAGCAAGAACTCCCTTGGTGATATACATAGCTTTTATATTTATTGGTAAGGTAGTGAAATGACATATAGGCTCCAACTGATGAGTGTGAATAATTGCTATGTGTGTGTAAATGTGTGTAAATATATATATATATATATATATTGTCATCCACAGACAGATATGTTTCACTGTATCACAGCTCATCAGTATGGTTAGACTCCGATTGCTCCCTAACCCAGGCTTGAAACCTGACCAAATTGGCGTCAGCCAGTGACTCTACCCCTGGGCCACGGGGCGTTCGGTGGAAGAAGGCAGTCTTTATATATATATATATATATATATATATATATATATATATATATATATATATATATATATATATATATATATATATATATATATATATATATATATATATATATGCAATCTGTAATGGAGTGGGGTAAGAAATGGCTCATAAATTTAATGCTTCCAAAACCAAGCTTCTCTCTTTTAACCATCATAGAGAAGCTTTCCTACCTTCTGTCAGTATGGGTCACACTTCTTCTGTGTGCCCTGTCCCTTCAAGATGTAGGTGATCATGGCTTTCCATGTTTCCCTATCCCTGGTGGCTCTGAGCATGCCTTCCCCTGTTACACCGTGCAATCCTTGTTCTGTCATCCACCTGATTAGGTCCTTCAAATATGTTATCCGTTGCTTTCTCCTGTCTTTTTTTCCCTCTATCTGGCCTGTTAGTATCAGATTCTCCAGACCCTCTTTCCTCATTGCATGTCCCAGGAACTTCAGCTGTCTCTTCCTGATGCTCAGTATTAATTTCCTTTTTGTTTCCATCATTTCCAAGACATCATCATTGCTCACATGCTCGATCCATGATATTTGCAGCATCCTTCTGCAGAACCACTACTTCAAGTTTTTCCTTCATCTTTGATGGTATTGTGCAGCATTCACTGCCATTAGTCACACTGAAAGTAATACAGTATGACACCTTGGCCTCAATCTCTCAGCTAATCTCAAGTGGAATGACTAAATTGAATCAATAGCTGTATCTACTGCTAAGAAGATTGGTTTACTATGCCAAGCCAGGAAGTTTTTCTCATTAGAATCTATCTTGCACATATATAAATCTACTATCTGTCCATGTATTGAATACTGTTGCCATATCTGGTCACGTGCTTTTGCTATTCATCTTGGGGTTCTCAACAAAATCTATATGAGGATCTGCAATGTAATTGTTCAGAATTTGGCTTCTTGCCTTCAGCCACTTTCTCACCAACGAAATGTGGCTTCCCTTTGTCTTTTCTACAAGTATTTTCATGAATTCTGCTCTGATGAGCTTCATTCTATGGTGACCCACCCTCATGAATTTATTCATGTAGCTAGATTGGCAACTAGGTCTCACCCTTTTACTGTCAAAATGTAACTACCACTTCTACTCTAGTAGTTTCTTTCTTGCACTTCCTGTCTGTGAAACTCCCTTCCACCTGCTTGCTTCCCTAATAGCTACAATCTCCAAAGGTTTAAGTGCAAACTTATATCTTTTTGACGCCCATCTGTCACTTAACCTTTCATCGACATTTCCTTTCTCTCTACCCTCTCCTCTCACTGTAACCCCATGTAAACCAGTGGCAGCACTGTTTTGTTTGGGGTGAAATGATTATAAAACAAAATATATATATATAAGGTGTGATGAATAAATTATGTACAAATGAAAATAACAGTGAGATCTCATTTTAACAGATACTTCAACCAAATTTACACAAAATTATCTTCAAATAAATAAATCCTCCTATTATTATGTTCATTTGTATTTATTTGTTAGTTTGGAAACTTGAGAAATTGAAATAAAATCAACTTTAAAAGTTATTGCACCTTTACTACACCTTTAAATTATAATACATGAAAGCTTATTCTTGAAAATGAACAGATTTTATTAAAAATAATGCAAACATAATATTTGTAATTTATTTAATCTGACATGTCCAAAAGAGAATTTTCTGCCTAAATATACTAATATATATATTGTTATTAAACTTTAAATTTATAATTGATTATTTTATTGTTGGTTGCTATCATTATGTTTGTTTGTATTTGTTCATTCATAGTTTGTTAGTTTGTTTATAATATACTTATTTATTGGTTTTACTTATTTATTATTTTACTTATTTTCATTTATTTTATTGTTTTATTATTTTTTGCTTATTCTTGTTCATTTTCAGTTTTTGATTTTTACATGCTCCCGTCCCTTGATGAGTCAGGCAAGACTCGTGCTGTTGCTTTGGACATCTCCAAGGCTTTTGAAAGGGTTTGGCACAGCTACGGGGTTACGGTATTACTGGACGCTTGCTTGATCTAATCCAATCTTTTTTAAACAACCGTAAAATGAAGGTCGTTTTGAATGGGCAAGCCTCTTCAATCTACAGCACAAATGCTGGTGTCCCACAGGGCTCTATCCTGGGCGCGACACTCTTCCTTATTTTCATCAATGACCTCTCAGATGAGATCAAGTTCCCAGTAGGCATCTAAGAAGATGATACCACAATTTACTCCCACATCAGTAAGAAACCCATTGTGGCGGACAAACATAATCTCGCTGCTGACCTTGAATGGGATCTACACTCTGTAGTGAATTGGAGCAAGAAGTGGCTTGTCAATTTCAATGCATCTGTCAATCATCACAGGCAACCTCTCCTGTTTCCCATAAGCATGGACCAAGCAATCCTCCCTGAGTTTGGAGTCTTCTGCATCACTTCTGGATGATCTCCTTGTTTAAATTGGTGAATGTTGCCATAATCTTTGCCTTTAGTTTATCTTCAGTTAATGGAGTTTTGTTGGTCTGTTGCTCAACTGTGCCTCACGCAAAATAATCAGGGGAGTTGCAGTCTGGGGAGTTATGTGGCCAGATCTGAGGGGTGATGTGGTTGAAGAAATTGTCTGACAAACATAACAGGATTCTACTGTGTGTGTAGCATGGTGCAGAATCCTCTTGCTGGAAATGTTTGTATTGGAGCTCCTGAGATGAATGCCAAGCAGTACAGCATGATATTTTCTAATTTCTATTGGAATGGATTACATCATAGTTATCTTTTTCTCACTAATGGTGTCCAACTGATCCGACTATACTGTGCAGTCAACAAAATCAAAAACAATGTGCATGCAGGAAAATTTAACTATAAAATGGTGAAAAGTTTCCCATAGTACCTGTTATATACAATTTATATATAATATATATATATATTTCATTTCAAACATACGCACCGTAGTGGGGGCACTAGAGGGTGTCATCAGTGATGTCATTGTGTGGATCACTAGGGGGATTCAGGTCTCTCAACAAGATAACCCACCGACCTGACCAGAGATGATCAGTTTCTGGTCCACCCTCGATAAGCGCTTTCAGACACTGGAAAAATTTATAACATTTGGGCCTGGTACAAAACCTTACAAATGCTTCTGATTGGTGACAGTCAGAGCCACTTTCCATTTAGAGGTGAACTGTACATGAACTCGTCCAAAAATATGAAACAATTTACCTATTGAACGGCTATTAAAAGAAAAAAAAACTCAACTATGAATTAATTATGATTTGTTTAAAAATAAATAAATATCTACGAATATATAATTTTAAGTCGTTTAAAAAAATAGAAGTATCTACAAATATGTATAAATTTGAAATCATTCCCAAAAAGTTAGAAAAATAAATATATATATATATATATATATATATATATACAAAAGTACTTTAAGATCTTTTTAAAACCATACAAATATATAATAAATTATGTACAAGTTAAAAAAACCTTTAATTACAATTAAATACATTAATTTAAACTTATTTATGCATTTTATCTTATTTAAAAGTACTAATAAAATGAAGAGAAATCAGAAATGCAGAATTTTGAGGAATTTTAGCTAACAATTTATTTTGAAATACAGGCACTCACTCTTTTGATCCATAACCAATTAGCTGTTCTTTCCGCTGTGTTGGTTATGGACTTGAGTGCTTTCCTTTTTTTACTCCCACAATCCCAATATCTGTTAAGGCTTTGCATAAGGACCTTGCTGCAAATCCTCTAGTCCCCACTTCTATAGGAGTGCAGCTAGCCCTCCAGCCTTTAACTCTGCAACTCTCCAGCAGTTCATCGTATTTTAACTTCTTCCTTTCATGAGCTTCTTCTGCGTTTTCTTCCCAGGGGACCATCAGTACCCACAAAACTATCTTCTTCAAATTATGTGAGAAGAAAACTATATCTGGGCGAAGTTTTGTGATGGCAATTTGCTCTGGGAATTTTAATCTTGAGCCTATATCGGCCTTTAGTTCCCAGTCTTGCAGGAGATAACAGGTTTGGATTTACCTTTCTATTTTGTGGGATTTTCACGCCCGCTTTAATAAATTTTATCTGCCTTGTGTCTGGGTTGTAAACATTCTCTTTGATAGCATTTTGAACTATTTTCACGATCTCTTTTAGAATTTTGTCATGGCACCATCTGTAATGCCCATCAGCCAGTGCAGATTTACAGCTACTCAGGATATGTTTTAAGGTACCTTTGCGCCCACAAAAATGACAATTTGGTGATTGGGTTTAATACCGTAATTGTAAGTTTGCAGGGCTTGGCAGGGTGTCATATACTGCCTGAATCAGAAATTTTAATCTGGAGTCACCATGCCATATTTCAGACCATTTGATTTGGCGTTTCAACATAGAGCTCTATTTGGTCCATGCCCCTTGCTGTCTCATCCTGACTTGGATTGCTATTCATTTCTCTTCTTTGCCATTTCTAATTTCTTCCTGCAAAGGATGACTTTTCTTTTTTCCTTGCAGTTTGTCATATTTTTCTGAGGGAAAAAACCTGAGGCCTGCACATCCAGTAGCTACGGTCCCTAGTATTGCTTTTTCTCGGATTCTTTCTTTTGCTGTATTCAGTTCTTTCGAGGCATTTCATTTTTTACCTGTATATACTGATATTCCTGCACCGGCTACTTTGGGATCTTTCAAGCACTCGTACTGGATTGTGGCTCTCACTTTAGCTACTTTAAATTCTTCATGTAGGCTTTTAAACGGGAGTTTCAGTGCATTTGTTTTCCTGTATAACGCTGCACTGCATAGAGATCTTGGCAAACCTAACCACCTACATAGACATGATGTTATGCTTCATTACATTAGTTCTGCCACAGAGGAAGTGAAATTGTAGATAGTTACAGGCCAGAGTATTTTTGGAAGAATAACGTGTTGATAAATCCAAGCTTTATATCTGCCAGGTAAGCCAGACTTATCAACCCTGATTAGCCACCCTTCTAAATTCTCCTTTGTTAATATTACGGATCTTGAATCTTTTAGGGTTTCATCAAACTGCTTCCCCAAGCTCTTTACTGGCTTTTGATGTATTGTAGGTATGTCATCTCCAAAAAGCTTAAATCTTTCGTTTTTTGAAAGCTTACCTTTCTTCATTACTAGGGATTGTGATTTGGAAGCGTTAAAACTCATTCTCGCCCAGTCGATGAGTTTTTCGATGCCCTTCAGCAATCACCTTGCCCCAATGGCAGACGTGCTGGTTATGGTCATGTCATCCATATACGCGCGAATCGGTGGTTGCCTTACACTGGATCTGGTGACTGGTCCTCGACATTCCACTTCAGCAGCTTTTATCAGCATAATGATAATGCGAAGGGTCACTGAAATGGTGCAGCCTGTTATTATCCCTCTTTCAAGATTGTGCCACGCTGAAGTTGAGGTCTTTGTTTCTGCCCTCATTTTAAAATACTTATAGTAGTTTAAAATGAGCTTGGTGAAAACAGTGGGTATATGGTACCAGATTAAAGCTTCTTCTACTAGACAATGGGGAATTGACCCATAAGCATTCTTAAGGTCTAACCAGAGGACTGCAATATCTCCCTTATTTTCGTTGGCATCTTTTAGTAGTTGGGTAATGACCCCTGTATGTTCCATGCATCCTGGCATGCCTGGAACTCCTACTTTTTGAACAGAGGTGTCAATGTAGTTATTTATTATTAAATATTTTGAGAGCCTACTATTTAATAAGCTGAAGAAAATTTTTCCTTCAACATTCAGCAGTGAAATACATCTGAATTGGTTGATTTTCTTGGTGTTTTCCACTTTGGGGATCCATATCTCCTTGGAATACTTCCACTGGTTTGCTATCTTCCCTCTCTTCCAAATGACCTTCAGTAACTTCCATAGGATACGTTGTAATTTCGGGCGTCTTTTGTACACTAAGTATGGGACTCCATTCAGGCCTGGAGTTGAGCTTGACCGAGCTTTTTTAAGCACTAATTGCAATTCAACCAAGCTAGGTAGTCCTATGTCGAGATCAATTGAAAGAGGATCTGGTGTAAGAAGTAGATGGTTTTCACCAAGTTGTTGCTGCTGGTAGGGGTCGCTTAAGGAGTCTTTGAGAAAAGCATTTATTTCCTCTGTGCTACTTTGTAGCATTCCACTGTGAGTTTCACCCAGTAATTGTTTGGTAAATCCGAAAGAATTGGATATGAAGGCTGCTCTTTTTCATGCTCTTTCTCTCCTCCTCTGGCGGTTCCATTTGGCTCTTCTTAATGCTTTTAAATCCGATCGGATCGAGTCTCTTAGTTCTCTTAAGACTTCTTTTTCTTTGGGCTTTGCATTCTTATATTGTTTTTTAGTGATTTTAATTCTGCTCTGTGTTTTTTAATTCAATTTTCTCTTCGATTCATGGTACTATTCACCACTTTTTTCCTTCGCTATTTCCAAATCGTTCTGCTCCAAAGCTTATGATTATTTTGCTCATAATTTCTAGTCGTTTATCAACAGAGCCTTTTCAAAATCATTGTCAAGATCTTGCTGACATCCAAATCAAAAGCTTGCCAAGAGCTTGTATCTGCGGCTGCAGGCCATTTGAACTTTTTCTGAAAATTACTTGATGTTATGTTGCTGGACATATTGACCCCTACTTGGAAGGACTGGGTATTGTGGTGTGCATCCTGGCCCTGCTCTTCCTGCGTCTTACCAGGAGAGTATCCTGTGCATTGCAGATTGTCAATACGTGCCATGCATTTCATTTTCATCTGATGTATCTTCAGGCCACGTATATTTTTACATTTCCTGCCACAGGGGCAAGTCAACATCGATTGATGTGGTAAGCCATGATTCGTAAACGGTATATCTGCCCAATTAGGGATTTCATTCTCATCCCCCTCTCGGTTATCTATTTGTAATTGTGTCTATAGTGCATTTATTTTGACATACTGTGTTGCTAGCCCAAACATGTAACATTTGTAGTCTCTCCTACCATCAATTGTCTTTCCAATTTGTCTTTCAGACTATTCCTGAATTGTCATTTGGTCTTTCCTGAAAGTCACTGCTTAACAGGAAAATATTTCAAACATACGCACCATAGTGGGGGCGCTAGAGGGTGTTGTCCATTGCATGGATCACTAGGGGGATTCAAGTCTCTCAACATCATACCCACCTCACCGCACTGACCTGACCAGAGATGATCAGTTTCTGGTCCACCCTCAATAAGCGCTTTCAGACACTGGAAAAATTTATAACATTTGGGCCTGGTACGAAGCCTTGCAAATGCTTCTGATTGGCGACAGTCAGAGCCATTTTCCATTTAGAGGCGAACTGTACATGAACTCATCCGAAAATATGAAACAATTGACCTATTGAATGGCTATTAACAGAAAAAGAAAAAAAAACTCGACTAAGAATTAATCATGATTCATTTAAAAATAAATAAATATCTACAAGTATATAATTCTAAGTCGTTTCTAAAAAAAAACTCATCTAAGAATTTATCAAAAGGAAAAAAAAATCTATTTAAAAAAATACAAGTATCTACAAATATGTATCAATTTAAAATCGTTCCCAAAAAATTAGAAAAATATATATATATATATATATATATAAAAAGTACTTTAAGATCTTTTTAAAACCATGCAAATATATAATAAATTATGTACAAGTAAAAAAAAAAACCTTTAATTACAATTAAATACATTAATTTAAACTATTTATATGTGTGTTGTGGTATTTTGATTTTGTTATAATATATGATGAGATTAATTTGCTTATTATTATTTATGGATTTACCATTATGCTTTTGAGTGTTGTTTCATTATGTTTGTAATTATTATGCATTTGGCTACAATAGTATAAGTTAATAATGTTATATTCATTTTGATGTACACTGTTAATATTAATATTATGAATTTTAACAAAACCACACAACTAAACACCGAGTGAACTTAAATTTAAATCTATTAAACTGTCAATTTAGAATATGCACCTGATGATTGCATAATGCATGAAACTCCAAAACATGCCATAGATGTAGGACATTTGTTCATATATATAATATAGACCTGCTCATGCATTGAGCACTGTTTTATCAACACCTGAATAATAATACTATACATATGTGAACCCTCATATGTACATTTATTAATTCAAGTGACTATATATGACTATATATATATATATATATATATATATATATATAGAGAGAGAGAGAGAGAGAGAGAGAGAGAGAGAGAATAAAAAGTGTGAGAGGCCGTGAACGTTTAGTTTAAAGAGTACATTTATTGTTGTATAAAGATATTATACACATGATATTTTAAGTGTCCATAATGGTATTTGTGATGCTACACATGTTTCAAGTATAAGATTGACTCTCTTCAGGTGAATAAATTTGTGGCTTTACATATCGAGTTCCTTTTGTTTCTGAGGGCCAAGTTCTTGTTTATATATAAAAAATAAAAAATAAAAAATAAATTAAATCCAATAAATGAAATAAATCAAATGTTAGCGTGTTGAATAGTCTGTGTTTTCTCACATCAGCATGTGAATAAATGGATAAACAAATAAATAAATGAATGAATCATGTGCTTATCCCAATTTGAAATGATTTTGGTCTGGGGTCCGTCTTTATATATTTGAAAAACAGTAGCTACTCTGGCAGGTACGCATCACTCATTCAGTAATGGATTAGAGCACTCTGGGTATTGGGTGGGTATAATGACAATATACACACTAAAAAATCTGCCTTCTTTTACTGAACGGCCATAGCCCAGAGGTAGAATTGCCGACTGATGCCAGTTCGGTCGGGTTTCAATCCTGGGCTAAAAGCAATAGGAGTCTAACCGTACTGATGAGCTGTAATACAGCAAAACAGATCTGTCAGCGGATGACTATATATATATATATATGATTTGTTTGAACATTATTTCAAAACTGTCAGTTCTTTATAACCAGTTTTATTAATCTCCATTAATTTCTGTAATATGTTTATATATATATATATATATATATTTGAACAAATACTTGTTACTGCAGAGTATAAGTTTGAAAAGTCATGAAGAAATTTTCTATTTTGTTTTTATATCTACCAGGCCTGTGGAAACATAAGGGCCTTTTATTTGCCCTCTTTGTTTATTTGGAGGGTTGTGAGTAAAATATTTTCCTTTTTATACTCTCTTAGAAGATTTATTATTCTTTTATTCATGAATTATTTAACTAATAAATTGTTTTAATTGTGTCCCAGTGTTTGTCCTCCCCTTTTACTATTGTGTCATCTAATTTTGCCAGCAGTTTCCGTCTGACAATGTGTTGGCAAGGAAGGATTCCTTAAGGAAAAAAAAAACTAGAAAATGCGTTTGTGTCTTTTCAAATTGACGTGTGTGTGTGTGTATGTGTGTGTGTGAAAATATTAGCACCTTGAAAAACGTATATACTGATTAATTAAAAAGGATTACTTGTAGAAATAAAATTTCTGTAAGCAAAAGTGAAATAGAATATCTAGTGATAAAATGAATATTGAATATTTAAGAAGATATCTTAAAGAATCAGTTTAAATGTATTCTGCTTCCATTCAACTGTTGGATGATTTTAATCAGGATAATAATAACTATAAGATAAAATAGAAGAAAACGTAAATCATTCTACTGTGATTTTCACATTAATTGTTATTCATAACAAAGCATGTTCACTTTTCTATTGTTAGATAAATGCATTGACAGTTGGGTAAAAACTTTGGGCTACCATCAGGTCAGATTAGTAGAAAATAGAAATATGCTAAAGACCACTCACATACTGAATTCCTAATGGAATTCAATTATAATTATTGGACATTTTTCAAAATTAGTGTTAAGAGACTGAAGTCTTGCATGAAAATTGGCCGACCATATAATTTTGAAATGGCATTATGACAGTATCTTTATCAATCACCCAATTTAAGAAATCATTTTACTTTTCAAAGCAAAACATTATATTCCTAATATCCATTAAATGAACACAAAAGTGAGATCTCTTGAGAGAATTAAATGGATTAGATTTAAGGAAAAACTGGAAATAACATAAAGCTGATATTTTCAAATGTCCACAAGTTGTATTTATTTGATTTATTTTAGTAAATAATTTAAATTAGATTTCCTTAAATATTAAATGAGATATTCTGTATTTCAGGCCTTATGGAAAAAAGAAAGATTCCTTTGCTTACAGTTCTCAAACATTTTAGCCACTCTTATTTATTACAGTGTTAAAAAATAATGGTGGCTTGAAGGGTTGTATTTTGAAAAGCCATTTTAATATAGTATTCACGGTATATATTAAGCAAATTATGATATACAAATTAACCAATGTGTGTTCTTTAAACTTCTTTTCAGACAGAAATATTCTTGAAGCATAGAAGACCTTAATTATGAAGAAGACAAAACATGAACTTTTACTTTACTTGAATGAGTTCAAACTTAGGTACAGTGACTCCCAAATTTCAACAGAGATGGAGATAGGTCCACAAGTAACTGGACAATACAAAGGTGGTTCCAGAAATTCAATACTGGTGATGAGATTCTTAAAGATGAAGAGGCTGGTCATGCAGACTTGACAATGAACAAGTAGTCGTTGAGCAAAACCCATGTCAAAGTGTCAGAGAAATGTCAAAGATGCTTGGTGTCAGCACTGCAAGTCTCACACTATTTGCAGAGTATTGGAAGGGTGAAAAATGTTTGATAAATGTGTTCCTCATGATCTCAATAAAAATAAAAATCTTAAGCATTTTGAAATGTGCTTGATGCTTTTTCTGCATAACACCAATCATCCCTTTTTTGACCAAATTATCTTGTGATGAAAACAGATCCTTTATGATAACTTTAAACAATTAGGTCAATGCTTGATTGTGGTGAGTCTCCCAAACATTTCCCTAAGCCAAAGTTATATCAGCAAAAGATTATGGTGCTTGTCTGGTGGTCTGCAATTGGTGTTAACCATTACAGCTTTCTCAAAGTCAATAAGAGCATTAATGCAGAGCTTTACTGCAATCAACTTGCTGAAATGCATGCATGCCTGCATAAAATGTGACCTGCATTGGTGGATTGATGTTATTGAATTCTGCTCCATGATAATGTGTAGCTACATGTTGTGAGAATGACGTTGTAAATATTCACAGACTTTGAATATGAGGGTTTACCACTTTCTCCATATTCTCCTGATCTTTGACTCACTGATTATCATTCTTTTAAGTCTTAAAACTTTTAGGTACAAACCAGAAGTGGAATCAGTTTTCATAGATTTTGTTGCCTCACAGCCAATAACATTTTATCAACAAGGAATAAATAATCTCGTCCATTGATGGCAGAGGTGCATAGATGCTCAAGGCTCATATTTTGACTAACTTCACCATTTTTATAAGTACTTTTTCAAGAATAAAAGTACGTTTCTGAAATTGGCCATTATTTTTGTAACTTTGTAAAATTTTGCAACCTAATGTAATATAACAGTCTGGCCCCACCTGAAGAAGGTTGATGCAAGCGATGGTGTTTCCCGTCGGTGAAGGGGTCGGCGAACGACAAGACAGGTGTTTGAGAAATACATCCTGTCGGGGCCTGGAGTGGATGTCGTTTGACCTTATTTCCGACAGCGGCGGAAATGACTACGGAGGCAAACAGATCAGGTGTCTCTTAGAATTACGTGGGCGTTGCGTGGGCGAGGCAAAACCGGAAGGAAAGTCCCGGTTCTAGAAGACTATATAAAGACCTCGACACACGGATTCGCCAGCAGAGAACGGCCAGTGGAAGCAGAGAGACACCACAGGCAAGACTACACTCCCGTCGACCCATTCTATGTGCGCTCTCACTCTTCCACTCTCTATTCCACACGCGTTCGTCGTCAGTAATAAAAATATAACCTTATATTTTTATATATGCGTGTTTGTTGTTTGTCGTCGTACGGCGATATATAACACTAACAGCAATAGCATGCATTTGCTCTTGTAGAAAAAAACATTGATCATTTGCTTCCATTAAAATAGAGCATGTTATCTTACTTGCCCAACAATCATTCTGTCGTCAAATTGAAAGAAATAGATATAAAGGATGTCAATGGGTTTAACAGATATTTATTTATAAAAGGGATCACCTTACCTCACATGTCAATTCACCCGTAATGGCCGTTCGCATACTGCCGGTCACGTACGAGCCACGGATAATAACGTGAACCCTCGTACGCTGAGCACAATCAAAACAAAGGGAGAAGGTCTAACTGGAGCATAGCAATCTCATAAAAAATTTTTTTCTGTTTTTAAAAGTAAAAGAAAATGAGGAAGAAAGAAAATAAGTAAAAAGAGCTTAGATCATGACTCCAATTGCGCTTGTTCATTAATATAAGATGGTTGAAGTCTACTTTAACTTATTTCGTTTATTATGGTATGATGTTCAAATTTTTATAGATTCTATACTTATTTGTTTAGGATGCAGAGGTTTGCTTAATTTTAAAATAATTCATAAAAAAAAATGTAAAACATATTTTGTGTTCAGTTGTAAAATTACAAATTTACACTCGATTATTCTTATTTACATTTTTTATTTATTTATTTCTATGCAGATAATCTGAAAAAAAAAGACAAAAATACTACAAACAAAAATCTAGATAAAAATCTAAAGTTAGTGTTTAAGAAGTTGATTTCTAAATTGGAACAAAGACTCAAGAGAATAATTGTTGTTTTAAAAAGTTGAATTCTGAATTTGAATAAAGACTCAAGAGAATAGATGGTTTTTAAAAAGTTGAATTCTATGTTTGATTAAGGTCCTAAAAGAAATGTAATGTCCTTTGAAACAAATACCTATTCAGCATATTAAATAAATGTATTTTTATTACATTTCAACATCTAGCATTTCAACAATGATGAGACCATGGCACCAATCTAGTACTGTGCCTAATTTGTAAAGTCTCTGACAATATCATCGAAAATGACGAAAATGAGGACAAAACTTGAAGCAGCAGAAATGTGGTTCTACAGAAGGATGTTGCGGATATCGTGGACTGAGCATGCAAGCAACGATGAGGTGTTGGAAAGAATGGCAACGAAAAGGAAATTAATACTGAGCATCAGGAAGAGACAAATGAAGTTCCTGGGATATGCAATAAGGAAGGAGAGCTTGGAGAACCTGATATTGACTGGCCAGATAGAAGGAAGGAGAGACAGAGGAAGGCAGCGGATAACATATCTGCAGGGCCTGATCAGGTGGATGACGGAACAGGGGTTGTGAGGTGCAACAGGAGCAAACATACTAAGAGCCAAAATGGATAGGGAGATGTGGAGAACCATGATCGCTTACGTCCTGAAGGGACAAGGCACATAGAAGAAGAAGAAGAAGAAGAAGAAGGTACCAAAGTGAAAAGCTCATCAGAACAATTACTTTGAAAATATTTATAGAAAGAACAAAGGAAAACAACATTATGGCAGTTAGGAAAGTGACTGAAGTTCAGATGCCCGGTCAGAGTTGAAACATTGCAGATTCTTCTTTGAGTTTTAACAAGAATCTCTAAATATATAGCAGAAGCATCAGACCAAATGTGGCAGCAATATTGAATGCATGGAATAATGGTAGACTTATAATAAATTTATAAGACAGATTCAGGCAGGAAAAACTGTCTAGCATGATACAGTGACCAACTTTCTTGCAGTAGACATAGCGATGAATTCAATATAATCTTTCTACTTCATGTCAGCGGAAAATGTTAGCCAAAGGAGGCACAATGAGTTACTCTCCTGGAAGTTATCATGCTGATGGGAGGCAAGAAAAGATTAAAAGAGATTAGTTTTATTTTAGAGGAGTTAAAATTAACAAGCTATTTCTTGCCCCAGTTAACAATAGATTATAGGTCATTTTTTCAGATCAGCTGTCAATTTGACATTATTGAACTGATCAGACTTTATATTAAAACAAGTAAATGGTTGTGTCATTGGCATAGTTGAGAACTGAGATTGAGAATATCATTGATGAAAAATAGAAATAATGTAGGTCTAAAGAAAAAAACTATGGTATGACACCCACATTAATGCAAAAAAGATCTAGAAGAGTGGTCATTCAAGACAACTTTCATTTCATGATTTCAGAAGAAATATTTAATCAGATGAAAATTTAATCCAGAAATACCATAACCTTTCAACTTAATAAACTCTTTCAGAAACTGTTGACAGTTGACCAAGAGAAGCAAAAGGTATATTGCTTATCTGAAAGAAGAAGCTGTGAGGTGAGATGCTTAACCAATTCATAGTTGATTAGAACCTCTAGTCAGTCAGTTAGTTAAAGTGCCATACGTGATACACGCTTGGGCGATCATGTCTCGAAAGAGACATGACTGACTGGGCAGAAGATTATCCCGCAGTAGGTTGCCATTGCTTTCTGCGGTAGACTGGTTGCCGACCAAGGATATAGAACCCAATCTGTCCTGCTATTTGACCCATAACTGGAAGGAAGAGACGGATTAATACCTTTCCCAAGGGTATTTGCGCGTAAGTGAATACAATGGATTCAACTGGAATTCGAACTCGGCTCCCCGGTTTCTCGTTCCGAGCCGATATCCACTGTACCACAACGCACATCTTTAACAAAAAAGATATAAGGTTAATAGGCTGATAAAAGAATCAAACTTTTCACCTGAGTCCTTAATGACTGGGACTACAGAAGAGGATTTTTAACAAGTAGCAAAACAAGCAGCAGTAAGACATTTATTGTAGATTTTAGTGAGAACAGGAGCCAATTCAAGAGCACATTTCTTAAAGACTATTTCAGGGATACTGTCAAGTCTACATGCTTTATGGGAGTAATATTCAATATAATCTAAACAGGTTATCAATAGGGATGCATTCCTTAAACCTAAAATCTACCAGTTTAAAAGAAGAGCAAACTAAGTCTTAGTCCTTAATTTTTTGTAATCATTTCACCCCAAGAAAGGCAGTACTGCTACTGGTGTGCAGGGGGTTACATAAGAGAAGAGTGAAGAGAAAAAGGAACAAGACACAGCACTCTTCACCATGCCACACCAACAAGAGAACCCAGTCATGGCTGTCAGACAATTTGTATGACTACATTACTTCTTACATCTAGTTACCTAAATAAGTGATTTTATTCAATAAATTCGCTCTTTAGTATTTTAAGATATTTTTGTGTAATTTTGGTAAATATATCTGATAAAATGAGATATCAGTGTTATTTTCATTTTTACATAACTTAGGTGCCAGTTCATACATTGCATATATATATATATATATATATATATATATATATAATTAAAAAGACACAAGAGAAAAAGTATATTTTGTTTTAGCTGATGTGTTTTGTCCACTGATGGGATTTATTGAGGCAAAAAACAAAATTAATTTATTTTAAATAAAGTATCTACAGAAGACAAAAAATTGTTGGTTATTGGAAAAATTGCTAATAAATATTCATATGGTTAACTGAAAAATATTAAACTTTTAATAAAGAACAAAAAACATCATTTTTATATACTTGAGGACAAATTTTTCCTGGGAATTATATTGTGATGTTATAAGATATTGAATTGATAGAAATTATTCAAACATAAATTTGGCCACAATTTCCACCTTAAAAATGTCATGCTTATTGAAAGACAAAATAATTTACCGAGAAGGAAAATCCTCAAGAGTGCTGCCATCAAATATGACCAAAATTATTAATCTGTGCCTGGATTTTTCCCCAATCTCACTATTCCTAATAGAACCATCACTTTCTCAAAAAGATGTATACAACAAATATATAAAAAACTGTTAATTTACACCATTTCAACATCTTATAACATAATATAATCCAAATGAAAAAATTCTTTTTGAATATGAAAAATTACATTTTGTTTTTCACTTGACATTCAAGGCCATACAAGAAGGGAGATAGAAAAAGCAGGCATAGCTGACCACATATGGAGAGAGAAAGGGGATCACTACCCCTTATGGGATGAATTTGAAATAATAGAGAATGGCAATGGAAACTATGTAAACTTAAGGAATCAGCACATATTCTAGGCGACAAAAATCTCCTAAGCCGGCTAAGCATAGAAATGAGTACAATATTTGAACCAGTAATACAATGTGCTAGAGAAAATCACTGACATCAAAGACTGCAATATGAGTAGAAAATAGTTACTGAGAAATAAGGTATATAAGTTCCATAAATTCATACACAGATGTCTTCAAAGCTATATGGCCCATTGGATATAAGCATTTCTCCTTCCAACACTACTGTAAACTATGTAAACTTAAGGAATCAGCACATATTCTAGGCGACAAAAATCTCCTAAGCCGGCTAAGCATAGAAATGAGTACAATATTTGAACCAGTAATACAATGTGCTAGAGAAAATCACTGACATCAAAGACTGCAATATGAGTAGAAAATAGTTACTGAGAAATAAGGTATATAAGTTCCATAAATTCATACACAGATGTCTTCAAAGACACATGGCCCATTGGATATAGGCATTTCTCCTTCCAACACTACTGGAAACTATGTAAACTTAAGGAATCAGCACATATTCTAGGCCACAAAAATCTCCTAAGCCGGCTAAGCATAGAAATGAATACAATATTTGAACCAGTAATACAAAGTGCTAGAGAAAATCATTGGCATCAAAGACTGCAATATGAGTAGAAAATAGTTACTGAGACGTTAGGTTTATAAGTCCCATAAATTCATACACAGATGTCTTCAAAGACACATGGCCCATTGGATATAGGCATTTCTCCTTCCAACACTACTGGAAACTATGTAAACTTAAGGAATCAGCACATATTCTAGGCCACAAAAATCTCCTAAGCCGGCTAAGCATAGAAATGAATACAATATTTGAACCAGTAATACAAAGTGCTAGAGAAAATCATTGGCATCAAAGACTGCAATATGAGTAGAAAATAGTTACTGAGACGTTAGGTTTATAAGTCCCATAAATTCATACACAGATGTCTTCAAAGACACATGGCCCATTGGATATAGGCATTTCTCCTTCCAACACTACTGGAAACTATGTAAACTTAAGGAATCAGCACATATTCTAGGCCACAAAAATCTCCTAAGCCGGCTAAGCATAGAAATGAGTACAATATTTGAACCAGTAATACAAAGTGCTAGAGAAAATCATTGGCATCAAAGACTGCAATATGAGTAGAAAATAGTTACTGAGACGTTAGGTTTATAAGTCCCATAAATTCATACACAGATGTCTTCAAAGACACATGACCCATTGGATATAGGCATTTCTCCTTCCAACACTACTGTAAACATGTAAACTTGAGGAATCAGCACATATGCTAGGCCACAAAAATCTTCTAAGCCGGCCAAGCATAAAAATGAATACAATGTGTGAACCAGTAAAACAAAGTGCAAGAGAAAATCCTTAGCATCAAAGATTGCAATAAAAACTTGCTAGAGAAAAAATCCTTAGCAAAATCCTTATAAAAAAATGTTAGAGAAAATCCTTAGCATGAAAGATTGCAATTTGAACCCTGTTAAAAAGGTTACTGAGACATTAAGTTTATAAGTACCAGAAATTCACAGGCTGTTGTCCTCAAGAACACATAGCCCAGTGGATGTTAGTTAGTTCCATTGACTTGACCCAAAGAGTTGTGAGTTCAATAACAGGCCACGGCATTGGTGAACAAATCACTTAGAAGTGTTAAGTTAAAAGGAGATCACTACATGGCTACCAGAAGTGGCATCGAATATAGAATGAAAATGATATAGCTCAGTGATTTTAATAAAAGGTTTGGTATGAAATTCCTAGCACTTGAAGAAGACTGGATTATACAACAGTTGAAATGTTGTAAAAACAAGGCAGTTAAGATGAGAACAATATTCTGAATAGTCGGAATAATGTAAATAGTGTAAATACTATCTCATCTTAGAATATATATAACATAGTACACTTGGTATACAATCTCAGTAAATTCCGATAGAGATTAACTCAAGAGAACTCAATGTTATATTCATTTATTTAATTTAACAGAGTAATATTCATTTATTTAATTTTAACAGAGTAATATTCATTTATTTAATTTAACAGAGTAATATATATATATATATATATATATATATATATATATATAGTGAAAACAGCCAAACCTTACAAGAGTGGCAAAATATGTAGACTGTGCCAGGAAGAAAATTTAGCAATTAACCTATTCCCAAACAAAACAAATTATTGAATGAAAGAACAGAAATTGACTAAGTGTAACCATACCAAAAATACCTATTAGGTCCATACAGCCATGGATAAAAACGTTATAATTTCTTGTAATTCTAAAAAGTGCACATTCAAAAATTCCCTGTTACATGAGCATTTAAAAAAAAAAGAAAGTAAACGGTAAAATCAGTTATTGCAAATCACCTGAACACACCACATGGTAGAAACCTAGGTCACATAATAACTGGTTTACAAATGAAGAATATATATATATATATATATATATGTAATGGAAATTAACAAATTTTAGCAAAAACATGGTTATAAACAAAAACATGGTTATAAACAACTGACAATTTGAAATGAATTGTTTGAACGTTATTTTTTATCGCTATATTTGAGGCCTCATTACGTTTTAAAAAATCTGGAATGTTTTGCATGTAAATCTGTGCAAAGTAGTGGCACTAATTACAGCTCAAAAAATGTAGCTTAACAAGTTAGTTAAGTGCTATATGTGATAAATGCTTTGGCGATTATGTCCCAAAAGAGACATGACTGACTGGGTAAAAGATGTATCCCACAGCAGGTTGCCATTACTTTCTGCAGTAGACTGGTTGCTAACCAAGGCTATGGAACCCAATCTGTCCTATTATTTAACCTGTAACTGGAAGGAAGAGAAGGATTAATACTTTTCCCAAGGATATTTGTGTGTAAGTGAATGCAAGGAATCCAACTGAAATTCAAACTCGGCTCACTGATTTGTCGTTCCAAGTCAATATCCATTGCAACTCAACAAAGACAGCTCAAAAATATAACTCGTAGTTTCAGATATTGCTCAGATTCAATTTTCAAATTGATTTTAACATTCTGCTCTCTGTGCATCATTTGCAAATTTTGTAAAATCAAAAATTCTGAGGGTAGAATAAGTATACAATATCATGATTTCTTTGTAAAAAAAAATTAATTATGAAGGAGACAATTTTGAAAATGTACAAGGCTTTCTTTGTACTTTATAGCACAAATACAGCTGATTTGTATTGATATTCCTAGTTTTTAAATGAGATTTCCTACCAGTATCGCTGTATGCAAGAGATTAAACTAACTCTCTTTAAGATTGTTTTTCTTTGTTATAGCTACATTTTTAAATATCTCACAAATTTTCAATAGGATGACAATTTTGATATTTTTGTAGGCCAGTTGATAAACATGATAAGCTTGTATTCAATCCATTTTTCAGTGTTGTGCCTTATGGTGACAGAATGCAAACTTTCTTCCATAATGGTGGTCAGCAAATAGGAGATGACTCTTTTCTAATGCTTCTGTATATTGTTGAGCATTATGCTTGGCTTTCATCAACACCACTTTAACTTTATCTTTGTCTGTAAATGCTCCTAACACCATAATAAGTTCTTCTTCATGTGCCATGTCCCTTCAGTACATAGGCAATCATGGATTTCCACTTGGCTCTGTTTCTTGTCACTCTCAAAATTTTTCTTCTTGGTATCTCTTCCAAAAATTACTCTGCCATCTAATTGCTTAGGCCTATCAAGTAGGTCTCATTCTCGTGCTACTTTTTCCTGTCTCTCTTTTCATCTGTCCTGCGAGTATTAAATTCTCCAGGCCCTCCTACTTCATTACATGTCTCAACATGAGTATTCACCTCATTTCCATCTTCTTCAATACCCCATCATTTGTCACATGCTCAGTCCATGATATCCTCAGCATCCTTCTGTAGAACCACATTTCTGCTGCCTCAATCCTCTCTTTCATCCCTGAGGAGATCATCCAGCATTCAGTTCCATACAGAAGGTCAGATATCACGTAGCAATCCAGCACTCTTTTCTGTGTTTCTAATGAGATTTTCCTGTTTCTCAGTACTCTGCTTAGCTTCTGAAATGTGTCCTTGGCATCTTTGTATCTCAACATTGCACTTTCCATCCTCAGTTAGCATGCTTCCCAGCTAATTACATTTCTTCACTTCTTTTATTTTGTTTATTCTATGAATACTTTCACGGTTTATGCGCCGATGAACTGATGCCTCTATACCTGGATTGACTCAAGTCACAAGATTAGCAACGAGGTCCCACCCTTTCACTGTGAAACCAATAAAATGTAAACACAAATTCTACTCCAACAGCTTCTTTTCTTGCACTTTCCACCTATGGATTTCCCTTCCGTTTACTTGCTTCCCCAACAGCTACAATCTCTAAGAATTAAAATGTAAAGTCAATAGTCATCTCCTATCTCACTAACCTGCATCCTCTCTCTCATGCTCCTTTCTCCGTTCACCCCACTCTCATCAGTATTCTCATCCTTCCCTTACCCACTTCCTGACACCCCCTGTAACCTGTCACTGTTTCTCATAACTTTCCTCCTATGTAACCCCCTGCAAAACAGCGGCAGTAAAATGCCTTGCCTGGGGTGATATGGTTATAAAAAAAAGAAATATCTCTGACCTGTAATTGGCATTTTGGGGTATTCTTTTTGCTGATGATCATACATTCAGTTTTCTTACACAAACTTTCTCCTCCTTCTAAAGTTTATGCCAGTAACATTGCATTTCATCAAGACTTTCTAAGTTGAACTTCTTTATACCAGGGAATGTTACCCCGTTTCAGTTTTTTTCCTTAGTTCAAATCACTTTTTTCTTAGTTCAAATCACTTTTTTCTTAGTTCAAATCACTTTTTTCTTAGTTCAGTTAACTATGTAAACATCAGCCAATATTTCTGAACTAAAACACAAAATAATTTATTGAGAACTTGCCAGATTCTTTTTACAGTGACGTTAAGATCAAGTTTATTTGAGAGTTCTCTAGATTACAAGTCACATTTTGATGCCTTTTGAAGTAGGTTATAATGACTTGTAGGGCATCATTTTGAAATGTTTGCTTTATTCATATTTTCATTTTATACATTACTGAAGTCTTCAAGAAAATGCTACTGGAGCTTCTATATCCATTAAAATTTTTATGAATAGTTCTAGGATATTTACTCACTTCATAACAGGTAAGAATGTTTGCTTTATTCTTCTTTGGTGAAACATATTCTTCTTGGAATCTTTGAAACATGAAGAAAAAGGAGTATGTGTGGTGCAAGCCATATTTAAATGAAACTTAGAGAAGATGAAGAAGAATTGAATAATGGGAGAGGGAGAAAAAATAAAAGAAGAAGAAGAAGAAGTTTAGATTAACAGGAGAAAGTAGACAAAAATGAAAAGAAAGAATCTAAGTGTAAGGCATAAGAAGAAGATGGTAATATACAACAAGAAGAAAGAGATGTCAAAATAAATTTACAAGTCATTGAAACCACAAAAAAGAATTTCAGTCGATTTCTTCATTCACAATGAAACCATTTTAACACCCCTATTGAAAAGTAGCAGCCGTTGATACAGTGAAAATGTCTTTGCAAGTCCTGTTTACAGTGTTAAAAGGTTGAAGGATACTTTTTATGGCAGTGAGCACTGAGGCCACATCAAGTTTTACTATTTGTAATGATTGAATTATTTCCTTCACTTAATTTGTTCTTTTCTCTGTGGCTTTCTGTTTGTTTACTGTTTTTTATTCTTATATTCTACATTGACTTTGTGTCGAACGTCATTAACCACATCACTTAATCAAGAATTCTTAATTCTAACAAACACTTTGATTCACAGGCAGAAAAGTGATTGAGTGATATTAGCTTCAGCTTTTATGCTTTATTGCTGAAAAACAAAAGAGTTTCATAGCAAGAGAATTTCAACTTGAGTTAGAAAGATCTAGAAGCTTTGAAATGAGTCACGTACAGGTAAGATCTTTGCTTATTTGTGCTATGCATTTATACATATGGGCATTTGGTCGAGGGGTTAAAATGTTTGCTTTCTGACCATGAGGCTCAAGTTCAAATCTCACCATGACCGATTTGCCAGGAAGTTGACTTCTTGATGTTATTGGTCTGAAGGAGAGGATCCAAGCATGTGGCACCTTTGAAAAGTGCCTGAAAACCATACCATAAATTGATCCAACTTTTGTGAGTGAAATTGGGTGGATGGCACCTGTAGATGTTTGTGCTAGCACACTTACAAGTCATTGGGACTGAGGTGTTGAGCATCCTGACCAACAGTCTGTTGTTCATGCTAGAAACTGTAACTAAGGTCCAGTTAGCATAGTTGCTGTATAAACTACAGGTGGACTCTGTCTAGGCTGAACAAATACAAATGTGTCTGTGCAGGAATCTGCAATAGGGATTAGCTAGCTATGTACATACATATATATATATGTATATACATACATATAAACATCTGTCTTGGGTATGTTGATAAACTACATCCAGGCATCGAGACATTTTGAGGAGTGTGGAACCACCTCTTAATTGCTGTTGTTCCTTGGTTCACCCTGACCCGGGGTGGTAACATCAGTTAGGGTCCTTGCTTTGCTAAACTTAACCCCAAAACAGGGGTCAAAACACTATGAATGTATAAACATTTTTATAGGGAAAATACGAGCAATACATTTTCATAATAAAAAAAATTACCAACAATGCATTTTTATAAAAAAATGTAATAATTATCAACAATACGTTTTTGCTAAAAAAATGATTGCTAGCAATTACAAATGCTCTGAAGAAAATCAAATTTTGGCATTAGATGACCTATAAGGAGTTAAAATGTTGTTAAACAAACAAATACATCCATATATATATATATATATATATATATATATATATATATATATATAACCGGCCATAATTATTAGGCCACCCCAGTGTTTTAAAAAAATGATATATTTCATACTATTTTTTAGCCAAGTGAATAATTGTAAATGAAAATTTGTGAATATTGCCCAATAACATGTGCATCAAATTAATTTATAAATATTTAATAATTACCTATATTGCAGTTTCATCAATGAAAGGATGAAGAAAATTTAGGGGGATTTGGACGAATTCATCTTTGCTTTCTTGCCTTGTAAAGTTTTACAAGGTAATAATAACAAAAGAACCATTCCATTTTCATTTGCAATAAATTGTAAAAATAGTATAAATACATCATTTCTTTAAAAAAAACTAGGGTGGCTTAATAATTATGATGGCTGGTAGTGTATATATATATATATATATATATATATATATATATATATATATGTAATGTATTGAGGCAGCAGACAATTTTTTAAACATAAGCTGTTAAATATAACAGACAATGAATATCTATTATGTTTAATCATGAGCCGTTCTAAACATAAACCAGCATAATAAAAAGTATCCAAATGTTGGAGAATTTTTGTCTTTATTTTCATCTGAAGTTAAAGCCAAAATATGATGTTTAGAATGGCTCATGATTAAACATAATAGACATTCATTGTCTGTTATATTTAACAACTTATGTTTAGAATATATATATTTATAAAAAAAATGAAAACATTTAAAATTCAGTATTTGCACATCTTCAGAATTTTCCCTCAGTACAAAGTTATAACTGATGCTCATGTTTATATTTCCCTATTCCCCTCCTACACATACATAATTCCATGAATAAAAGTATTGCTTTAGTCTGATCACGACCTTTGAGAGGATAAAATGTGCTACAAATAATTTTTACAAAGGAGAACATTCAATTATCTAACATTGTTTTGATATATCATATTCATCCATATATATACAGGGTAAATGGATAAATTGTCATCTAAATTATGCAACAATAAAAATAACACTGACATCTAAATCTAAATTATGCAAAAAACATTCAAATCTCATTTTAAGAGATATATTTATTAAAATTACACAAAAATATCTTTAAATACTAACAAGTAAATTTATTCAATAAAATTGCCTTAGCTACAACCACAGCCTCTAAATGACATTGGAATCTCCTGCAACTCATCTGGACGGTCTCCATGTTTAAATTGGTGAATGCTGCCATAATCTTTGCCTTCAGTTCATCTTTGGTGTTACAAAGAGTTTTGTTTGTCTCTTGTTCAGTTGCACCCCACGCATAATGATCAAGGGGTTTGCATTCTGGCCAGATATAAGTGATGATGTTGTCTCAGAAATTGTTTGACAGCCATCATTGGATATTTCTACTTGCATGGCATAGAAGAGAGTCCTGTTGTCTGACTTTAGTCATCCAGCAGCCACCTTCTTGACTCAGGGTAGCACTACTTCCTCAAGGCACTTGATGTAGGCCTCTGTGTTGAGTCTGAGGTCCTCGCCAATAAATTCTGGAGTTTTTTTGGTAAACTTTTGTTTTGTTCCTCGAAGCCCTTTACCCCTTCAAATCTTTCCAAAACATCCCTATTTCTGTGCAAAGGTATATGCTGAACTCAAATCGGTTATTGTTTATTGAAGAAACCTCCCTTTTGTTTATTTTATTGAGCAGAAAAATATGGAGCTTCTTGTCGCTGTTTCTCTCACCTCGTAACCATGGTTCAGAAATGTTATTCACTGCAGACTGAATTCATGTACAGTTTTACGATTTTTTGGTCTTTTTACTTCCATTTTGCAATTAATGCACAGAAAATGAGTTCTGAAACACAACAAATTGCTGAGTAATCACTGCCAAAGGGAGTAAATAGAACAAATTCAGTATCCTCCGCTTCAAGTCATTCAGCAGTGAATCAGAAATGGGAACGGTGGTAAGGGGTGAGATATAGTTCAATTTATTTCTGGTCGATAGCATGAAAAAAAGGTACGTTTCTTCTTTAAACAATTATCAATTTGAGTTCAGCATATACATTTGCACGGAATTAAGGATGTATTGGAAAGATTTGAAGGGGTAAAGAGCTTCAGGAAGCAAAACAAAAATTTACCGTTTTATTTTCTTATCATAACAATGAGAGTGAGCTTTCCAAGATGCCACACTTTTGGAATCACCATTAGGCTCACCCAGCTCTTTCCAATCCATTTGAATTGTCCTTAGATTAACACCAAAACACTCTGGAATGCCAAGCAGTACAGCATACCATTTTTAAATTTAAGGCAGAGTGAATTGCAACATTGTGTTTCTTTTCTCAAAGGTGATACCCAACTGACACTTTTGTATTCAAGGCAGAAAATAATAAGGTCTAACAGTATTGTTTGAAGATGATTTGTTTTTTATAATCATGTCGCCCCAAGAAAGGCATTTTACTGCCACTGTTGAGCAAAGGGTTACATAGGAGGTAAGTTATAAGAAAGAGTGACAAGTTACAGGAGGTGTCAGGAAGTGGGTAAGAGAAGGATGACTGTGGCCATAAAGTTAGGGATCAGTTCATATATTGATTGTAATGTATAATTGATCCCCCGCTTTATATCCACATTATAATAGTATAGAAATTATTTTTTCTTTTTTTATAATCATATTGCCCCAAGCAAGGCATTTTACTGCCACTGTTTTGCAGGGGGTGACATAGGAGGTAAGTTATGAGAAAGAGTGACAGGTTACAGGAGGTGTCAGAAAGAGGGTAGGAGAAGGATGAGAATACTGATGAGAATAGAGTGGTTGAAGAAAGGAACAAGAGAGAGAGAGACAGACAGACAGAGACAGAGAGAGAGGATGCAGGTTAGTGAGATAGGAGATGACTATTGACTTCAGATTTGAATTCTTGAAGATTGTAGCTGTCAGAAAAGCAAGTAAACGGAAGTGAATTCCATAGCCAGGAAGTGTGAGAGAAGAAGCTGCTGGAGTAGAATTTGCATTTACAATTTATTGGGTTCACAGTAAAAGGGTGGGACCTTGTTGCTAATTTTGTGGCTCAAGCAAATTCATGTATGGGGGGTACCAGTGAGCTAACTTCATCAAAGCAGAAGCCATGAAAGTATTTATAGAAGAGATACAAGGAAGCCACATTGGTCAGGTGAGAAAGTGACTGTATCCAAGCTGCCCAGTCGGGATTGATCACATTACAGATTCTTTGTTGGATTTTGTTACGGGCACTTATGTGGATGGAAGATTTTTATTATATGTGACTTCACAAAAATTATGGAACATTTTTACATTCCTTAATTCCAGCAAATAGAAAACATTTAAGATTACTGGAAAAATTAAATAAAAAATTAATAAAACTTCCTTGTTTGCTTTGATAGAGCACGATGTGTAAATTGTCACCATAACATAAACATTCACACAGGGTACGATGAGTAAGATGGATAAATTGTCATCTAAATTACACAAAAATAAAAATAACACTGGCATCTAAATCTAAATTATTAAAAAAAAATTCACATCTCATTTTAACAGATATATTTATCAAAATTACACAAAAATATCTTAAAATACTAGAGAGTGAATTTATTGAATAAAATCACCATTGGCTTCAACCATGCAGTACTGATTCCTATGTCCTCAATGTCTATATCTATAAATGCTCTTCAGTGTGCGATGGATAAATTGTCGTCTAAATTATACAAAAATGAAAATAATACGGACATCTCATTTTAACAGATATATTTATCAAATTACACAGAAATATCTTGAAATACTAAAGAGTAAATTTATTCAATAAAATCACCACTGGCTTCAACCATGCAGTACTGATTCCTATGTCCTCAATGTCTATATCTATAAATGCTCTTCAGTGTGCGATGGATAAATTGTCGTCTAAATGACACAAAAATGAAAATAACACTGACATCTAAATCTAAATTATTAAAAAAAATTCACATCTCATTTTAAGAGATACATTTATCAAAATTACACAAAAATATCTTTAAATACTAACAAGTAAATTTATTCAATAAAATTGCCTTAGCTACAGCCACAGCCTCTAAATGACATTGGAATCTCCTGCAACTCATCTGAAGAGTCTCCATGTTTAAGTAGGTGAATGCTGCCATAATCCTTGCCTTCAGTTCATCAATTCCAGCAAACAGAAAACATTTAAGAGTGCTGGAAAAATTAAATAAAAAATTAATAAAACCTTCCTTGTTATTTGCTTTGATAGAGTGTAATGGGTAAATTGTCACCATAGCATATACATATGAACAGGGTGCGATGAGTAAATTGTCGCCGTGTGTGCATGCATGCATGTGTTGTCTGTGTGTGCATAAAAATTCAGATATAAATAAAATATATCTGTAAAGACAATATAAATAAATGACAAAAAGGAAATTTTTCTTTTCAATGCATTTTGTCCCTTCAGGAGCTATTACCATGATAAAGTTCCTCAAGGAACGAAAGATTTACCTTGATCAAGTTCCTCAAGGGACGAAAGATTTACCTTGATAAAGTTCCTCAAGGAACGAAAGATTTACCTTGATAAAGTTCCTCAAGGAACGAAATGTGCTAATCTAGAAAAGTCTTCCTTTTGTCTGTTAATTGTATGTATCTCAAATATTAGTCTTTTATCTCTTTTTGGTAAAATACTAGAGGCATTCATCAACTCTAGATAGGTTAAGCATGCCACTTTTCACACTTTTCACACTCTTCTTTCAGATAAACAATATGGCTTATGTTTTCTAGGTCACCCTCTATATTAACATTCATTTCTGAATTTGTCTTTGAGGTGAGATGCAGGCTGTGACTTTAGATATTTCAAAAGAAGTTTGATAGGATTTGGCATAATTGGCCTTGTACACAAGTGGCAAGTTTATTGTGTCTTGGGCTGAATATTCCACTTGATCTAATCTTTCTTAACAAATTGTGTACTGAAAGTCCTGTCGAACAGCCATTCTTCCATTCATATTAATACAGAGACCTTGCAAGGCATTATCTAATCTAAACTTGTTTATAAACGGAAATTTGTCTGTTTGTGTGTGTGTGTGTGTCTGTGTGTGTGTGTGTGTATCCGTTACCTAAAGACTCCAAAACAGCTCAACCAATTTTCTTGAAAATTTACACAGTTGCACTATAAGTGTCTGCGGGTGTTTTTAGCTAGGTTTTGTATTGAGGTACCCCCAATAAATATCGAAAACCAAAAAAATTGGGTTATAGAAGGAGTGGTCCGATTTTAATCAAATTTGATACATTCATAGACAAATACATAGGAAACGATATTCAGAAGTTTCAAGGTTGCAGTTCTTACAATAATGCAGAAAATCAATAATATATATATATATATATATATATATATATATATATATATATATATATAAATAAAAGGCAAGATGTTTGTGTGTGTCTCTCTGTTTATCTGCCTGTATGTTCTTTATACAAATCTACAATTTTTATCTGATTCTCACCAAACTTCACACAAATATTCTTTACACTGAGTCTGAGCTCCAGGACCATGGATTAGTTTTAAAGCTTTCATTACACCCGAGGAATGCCGGGCTATACTGCTAGTTAAAAATAAAGTGAAGAGAAAAATTTGGGAAGAGAATGATTTCAAATCTTTCATTTTTAAGAAATCTGGGAAGCCCTCTGACCTCTCTATTATTCTGTTAACCTCTAACTTCTTTTTGGCAGTAAGTGTTTGAGGCTCTTATCAATGTTGATGTAGTTAAGCATCTCACATCTTACAACCTACTTTCTGAAAAACAATATGGCTTCTAGGCTCTTGATAAAAACGGCAAAGCTTGAGCTGTTACTCAAGGTATCTCGGAAATGTTTGACAAGATTTGGCATGCTGATTTCCTGCACAAGATCTAGAACTATGGAATTTCTGGACAATTATTTGCTTTAATCCTATCTTATCTATCAAATTATGAAATTAAGGTTGTTTTGAATGGTCAAGCTTCTAGATACTTATGCAAATGTGGGCATGCTTCTAGGTTTAATGCTTTTTCTGATGTCCACCAATGGTCATCCTGATGTAATCAGTTCCCAAGTAGGTTTTTATCTTTTTCACTTCACCCCAAGCAAAGCAAGACCTCCACTAGTGCAAAGGGGGTTACAGTGACAGAAAAAACAGGGTACAAGGGGTGTCAATGAAAGGATAGATGATGAATGGGATTTAAGAAGATAGAAAATAGCAATTGATGTTGCATTTAAACTTTTCAAGATTGTAGCTATCAAGGAAGCAAGTAAATGGAAAGGTTTTCTACAGGTGGGAAGTGTAGGAAGTGTGTGTAAATAAACTGTTAGAGTAGAAGAGGCAGTTATTTTTAACTATTTCAATGGTAAAAGTTTGGGACCTAGATGCACACTTAAATTCATGTGGTTGGGGCATCAGAGCAGTTTCCATAAAAATATCTGTAGAAAAGACAGAGGGAAGCTAGGCCATGTCCATGAGAAAGTTATTGAAGCCATGATGCCAAGTCAAGATTGATTACATTGCAGACATAAAGACACAATACGTGAAAAAAATCAACATGGCACCCATTAAAGTTTTAATAAGTGACATATAATGAGGAAGGAGGGCTTGGATATCCTGATACTAACAGGCCATATAGAGGGAAAGAGAGACAGGGGAAAGGACCTAATCAGGTGGATAATGGATAATGGTTGCATGGTGTAACTGGAGAAGGCGTGCTAAGAGGCCACCAGAGATAGGAAGATGCTGAAAGTCATGATTGCCTATGTCCTGAAAGGACATGGCACATAGAAGAAGAATATATATGCAAACTGTTTATAAGAAAATATAATGTGGAAATAAAATGGGGGATCAATTCTATATCATAATCAATATATAAACTGATCCCTCATTTTGTGGCCATGTTAGTTTCTATACATTTATATTCTAGTTTTATGGTCTTGAGCTAGTGGATGACAGAATGGGTGTTGCGTGGTGTAACAGAAGGATGCTGCGAATATCATGGATTGAGCATGTGAGCAATAATGAGGTCTTGGAAATGATGGAAACGAAAAGAAAATTAATACTGAGCATCAGGAAGAGACAGCTGAAGTTCCTGGGGCATGCAATGAGGAAGGAGGGCTTGGAGAACCTGATATTGACAGGCCAGATAGAGGGAAAAAAAGACAGGGGAAAGCCAGATAGAGGGAAAAAGAGACAGAAGGACCTAATCAGGTGGATGATAGAACAAGGGTTGCACACTGTAGCAGGAGAAGGTGTGGTAAGAGCCACCAGGAATAGGGAGACATGGAAAGCCATGATCGCCTATGTTCTAAGGGACAGGGTACATAGAAGAAGAAGAAATGGATAAATTTCTCTTTAGTTATTTATAGTCAAAATTGAAGACACTTTTTTTAGTTCTCTCTTATTTTTGAGTGAATCTTATTGCTTATAGAGAAAGAAAACATCATCATCTGGAACTATAATACTCTCATAGATCACCAGAATGAGGGATATGCATTTAAATAATGAAAGAAAGATCTTTGCAGAATATATACATTGGTCTGCAAAACAAGAAATGTTTTCAAACAAGTCTGCATTAACTGCCAACAACTTCACCTCAGAACCAAGTAAATGATTGATTCAAATCCTGACATAAATATTTTCTTTTGTTTCTCTTAACTTTTTCACTTGGATTTTGGGCATACATTTCATTTTGAAAATAGAATGTTGGACATCATAACAGAAATAGCCAACTGCTCTTATATAGTACAACAAATATAGTCTTTTAAATGTCAGATCAATATCAATTTATATATGTACATAACACACACACATGTGTATATTAAGATAGAAAAATATGACACTTTTATAAATATCTAGGACAAACAGTAAAAGGAAGATAGCAAAGAAAAAGTTAGTTTTATTGGTACAGTTCAGTAAGAATTCATTTTCTAGCTAATGCTTTACACTATGTTAGATTTTATTATGCAACTCATTTTTTTTTTACAATATTATGGGGACCTACCTACAAATGGACTTTTCCACACCTTTATAATATGGCTACCAACTCTGAGTGAGGAGTCACTGAGTAGTAGCTGCAAAGTGATTGAATGAGTGAGTCAGGACACTGCGAGAGGAAGTACTCTCCAGTCCACGTTTACCTTTCTACTATGTTTTCCAAGAATATATTGTTCAACCTTATATCCGAGTCTGTGTTATCTTTCTATGGCCCTTCGGCTATAACACTGGTGTCAAAGAATATTCGAACCACAAAGGGAAATGTTTACCTAAAAAATTCCACAAAAAAGTTTTCGCCATGACACTGGCGATGAAGAATATTCACACCACATAGGGGAACCTCTACCTAAATAATTCCACAAAAAAGGTTACGCAATAACACACAATAAAATTAATATTAGCCAAGAGATCTTGAATCCATCATAAAAATTTAGGATGTGGAATTAGTAAATTCTAAACACTTCAGCTGCCTTGGCATATGGATCAGTCATGATAACTGTAGGAGAAAAAGAAAATGAATATAGAATAGTTTGCACTAAAGATTTTTTTGTCCACCACCATAAATTGCTACAAATGTAAAACAGAAAATATGATCTGAAATTGAAATGAAATTAATGATGGCACCTACCCTAAATCCAACATAAAAATTTAGGATAGGAATTTAGTAAATACTAAATATTTCAAAGTCTATGGCTATATCGTGTTGAATACACCGGTTCCCATCCGATCACTGAAGTTAAGCAACATCGAGCCTGGTCAATACTTAAATGGGTGACCATTTGGGAATACCAGGTGCTGTAAACGTAAGGACCAAAAATGTCCTAACAACCCTGCCCCGTAAAAAACAGTTTGTTACAGAAACCGCAACAAAAAGTTGCTGCCCTATGCATCATCTGGGTGTGATGGATAAATGATGATGATGAAATATTTCAAATACCTCTGTTTATGGATGTTATAACAAATTTCGTATTGAATATAGAAGAGGCTGAACTAGAGATGGTTTTGCTCAACATCATAAATTGCTATAGAACCAAAATAATAACTTGAAAACTTGAGTCATGCCATTAAATAGTTTTAAGATATTATTAAACATGAAGTTTTTAATTAGTGTTGCTGCCTTTGGTGTAAATAATTGCCTCAATTCAATGTGGCGTTTAATGGAACACGGTCCAGATTTTCTCACTGAAAATCTTTCTCAATCTTCTTTGGAGATTGCATGGTTTTTATGAGATCACTTATTCCTTCAGTTACTACCACAATGCTTCAATTATATCAACATCAGGATTTTGTGCTGGCCATCTTCTAAAAGTTGAATATCTTAATCTCCAAGAAAGTTTTTTGTTTCACATGATGTGTAGCATCAAACACTGTCATTCTCAAAAATTATCCATTTCATAATCTACCAGAAAGACTGTAATAAACTAATATAGTTTTTGCTATTTAGATTTCCATCAACATTTACCAACTCACTTTTGATGTAAACCTACACCTTATCAATCGCCAAACTTTACCATCCTTGTGCTTTATCTAGCAGTGTTTTTCCTCTTATTTATCTTCTTACCTATTCCCTTGTATTAATTTGCATTCATCACTAAAAATTACTTTTTGCCACTTTCAAATATCAAACATTAGATGTTCTTTTGACCAATTTTCTTTTCTATGTTTGATATATCCCGAAAAGGAATATCAGTGTAAGATTAGTGAAAGAATGGTACTCAACACAGGAATACAATATAACGGATTTATTGTATGAATGTACAATTAACAATAAGATACAGATAAGCAATCAACGAGTAGGAGCGGAATAAACTATCAAATAGAGAATGACTTCGCCTAAGACGATTGCTTCTCCCCGCTTGTCACTCTTCTTTATAGTCTAGAGCATTCCATTCTTTGGGGTGGCAGGATGTTCCACTATAACAATGTTAATGATGTTTTTTGCTGTTCAAGTTGGGTTTTTTATAATACACTGTATACTGTATCAATTGAAGACTCACTATTATGCACGCGCTCCTCACTTGTGTGGCTGTTATTTTGGATTGCTTACTGAGGTTTTCACAATCTCTTTTGCCTAACTTTTATGGTTTTCTGGTTTACTTTGCACTTAAAACACTTCCAGTAGTAGTAAAAGATTTTGGGTGGCTTGAACACTGCTTCTGGAAATTCCCTGTTGCCTGTCTATATCTCATTGAGTTAACTTCATTTTCAAAGTCACAAACTTCATTTTTGTTTCAGCAGAAATTATATGTATAAGCTTTTTTGATTAACTTCTCTAGCTAAGAGTGATGGTAGGAGGGTTTTGCACACCAGTGTATATATATATATATATATATATATATATATATATATATATATATACGTATTCATATATACATGTATATATAAATATATAATGTATATATAGAGAGGGACATAGACAAATACATATACACAAACAGCTTATTTGATATATTATTATCAACTATATATTTGCTTATGTCTTTGAGTGCATATATATATATATATATATATATATATATATATCATTAATACATGCATGGACACATGCACACACACACACACACACACACACACATATATATATACAGTACTGTGCAAAAGTATTTGGACAAGTACTATTTTATCTTTTATGAGGCATCAAAATAAAGTTTAAGCTCACCTCTGTCCTAAAACTTTTGCACACTACCAGTATTGTGCCAAAGTATTAGGACAGGGGTGATTTTCCTAAAATCCTCACTGAAATTTAAATACAGGGTGAAAAGCCAAACCTTTCTAAGAATTATTTCACTAAAAAGGAAGAGGAAGCCCTGATCTCAATCCTATTGAACATCTATGGGATATTTTGGATAAAAAAATTGATAAATCTGATGTCACTTCACAAGACATACTTTGGGAACAAATACAAGCTGCTTGGCAGGAAATACCATTAGATACATTGAAAAAGCTTGTGATATCAATAGCTGACAATGAAAGATGTGATCAAAGCAAAAGCTATTATACTAAATATTAAATTTATTTTGTAAGAAGTATTTTTTCTTGTTAAAGCATTTGTTGAGTAAATCAAATAAAATTACTTTAATTAAATTGTTTGTTTTCTGTCAATATGATTCATAATATATAAAATAACTCTTGTCCTAATACTTTTGCACAGTACTGTATATATTTGTTTATGTCTGTGAGTATATATATATATATATATATATATATATCATTAATACATGCATGAACACATACATACACACACACATATACAATTAGAGTAGATAGACTGAACTATCACCCGGTTCACACTCCACCCACGTCTATTGAACAGGTGAAGAGGCTCATCCCTTGTTCCCTGTTTAGGATGTGGTTTCCGGCTTTCTTTTTTCCAATCTTTTCACTTTTCTTTTTTGTTTATTTTTTTTTCAATTGGAGTAGATAGACTGAACTATCGCTCGGTTCACACTCCACCCAAGTCTATTGAACAGGTGTAGAGTCTCATCCCTTGTTCCCTGTTTAGGATGTGGTTTCCAGCTTTCTCTTTTCCAATCTATTCACTCTTACGTAGCCCCCTGCACACCACTGGCCTTACCGCCTTGCTCGGGGTGATATGATTAAAAAAAAAATACATATGTATATTTGGTTCATATATACAGACAAACATTAATGAGACACTTCAGTAGTCTTTACTATTTTGTAGATATCATCCAGTCACTTAATAGTATCACAGTGATATTCCTAATGCTGGTTGTTTAATTTTAAAACAGATCACAATAGAAAATGAAGTCAAGCAAGGTTACCTTGTAGAACATACATTTTCTTTGCTGTTTTCTTTTCCATGCCTGTAAAGACTATGACTAGAGTATCTTTATTTAATATTGTGTAATTGGTAAGCTAATCATCATCCAACACTTCTTTGCTAAAACTGAGACACTTCAAGATTTTATCTGAGGCCCTCTGTATGCTGATGATTGGGATTTGGTCACTCAAACAGAACTGAAAATGCAGGCTTTGATGGATAATCTTTTTCATTCATGCAAAGCTTTTAGTCTATCAGCCTGGACAAGACAGTGGTCATGTTTTGAACCATCACCAAGCTTAACGACTGAATACCTGCTTGTGTGGATGGATAATCTTTTTCATTCATGCAAAGTTTTTAGTCTATCAGCCTGGACAAGATAATGATCATGTTTTGAACCATCACCAAGCTTAATGATTGAATACCTGCTTGTGTGGATGGATAATCTTTTTCATTCATGCAAAGCTTTTAGTCTATCAGCCTGGACAAGACAGTGGTCATGTTTCGAACCATCACCAAGCTTAATGATTGAATACCTGCTTGTGTGAAGAAGGCAATTGTTGCTTTTACATCTCTAAAAAACTGAGTTTGGGTTAGGAAAGTTCCCCAAAATGGAATACTAGAATACTTGTGTGCTGATATGTCTGCTATACTCTTGTCAGACACTTAGGCACTCCGGAGAAATTCAAGCAATGATGTGTAAGATCAATTTTTGGTATCCACTAGTTATCTCACATGGCATACAATTTAGCTTTCAAAAAGACCAATACAATCAGCATTGAAATGCACATTCATCACCACAGGCTTTCTTGGACAAACCATGACATTCATCTTAATGACAACAGAATATCCAAACAAATGTTCTATGGTCAGTTGCTGGAGTTGAGTGCTTGACTCCACCATAAAACAAAGATATGCTTCAAGTTCTGCTTAAAAGAGTTTTTTTCATTTTACCATATAGATGACCTTTACATAATATATGATCTTCCAAGAACATGCAGTGAGTTGGGTAAAAAATTATTTTACATTTACATTCCAATGCAGACCTCATTAGAAATATGAAGACTCATATTTGTTGACCTTTCAAAAATTATTATCAGCACTATGCTGAAAATAACTAAACAGGCAGTGTGTGTCAGAAAACCAGCAGAAACTTCTCTGGTCTCACCCATCACATGAAAAGCCATGTGAAAGCTGAACAGACTTTACCAAACAAGCCAGGTTCTGTGCAAAACAACTTACTTTGTTGCATCTGCGATAAGCATTGCAAGTGACCCGCAGGCTTCAAGATACATTGTCATGAGAACCAAAGACATTGATCTAAATTGTCAGCAATAGTCATACTTGTTTATCAAGTCAACAGCCATCATATACGAACCAGAACACAAAATTGTTCTGGTTCATTAAGTTGGTGAATGCTGCCATAATCCTTGCTTTCAGTTTATCTTTGCTGTTGCAAGGAATTTTACTGGTCTCATGCTCAACTGCACCCAACACATAATAATCAAGGAGGCTGCAGTTTGGGGAGTTAGGTGGTCAGATGAAAGATGTGATGTGATTGCAGAAATTATCTGCCAACTATGAATGAGTTCTCCTGCTTGTGTGGCATGGTGCAGTGTCCTGTAGCCAGACATTTGGCCTTTAAACTGTTACCTTTTTGACTCAGGGCAGCACTACCTCCTTAGCACACTTGATGTAGTCCTCCATGTTGAATCTGAGGCCCTCACCAAGAAATTTGAGAAATCAGAGTGAGTTTTCTGAGCCACTGTACCTTGATAATCACCATTAGACTCATGCAACTCTTTCTGAATCCACTGCACTCTTCTCAGATTTACACCCATATAGTATGTTGTTCTCAGATTTAAACCCATATAGTATGTTGTTCTCAGATTTACACCCATATAGTATGTTGTTCTCAGATTTACACCCATATAGTATGTTGTTTCTAAATGTCTGCCTGGGTGCTTTTTTTCTCACAGACTGCCCAACTGACAACTATATTGTGTAGTTGACAAAACCGAAACCAAACAATGTGCATGCATGGAATTAAAAATATAAAATTGCGACAATATATTCATCGCAGCCTGTATTGCAGTCATGTATTTATATTGGCATGGATTTTTGTGGTGATGGTGTTTGTATATACATTTATATTTATAGTTCTATATGTAAGTTTGTATAAATAGATGTATGTCTTAACATTTCCATTCTCTGACATATTCATATGAATCTCAAAACAATGTTTATCCTGACAATGTAGATAAATATTTTACCAAGTGTTTTTGTCTCTTTCCTCTTTCTTTCCTTTTTCTTTTTAGTAATTTATTTGCAACAAAGATTTTTACACTCTATACATGTGTAAATTTGCACTGATGCTTTGATGTATATTTTTTATGATACTATATGTGTGTCTATATATGCACATACCTTTTCGTTCTACTGTTTTTTTTTTCTTGGTGTATCTTTGTAAGTATATGTGTATGTTTATGTAATCAAATGAATGCATTTCTGTGTGTATAGCTGTTTTTCATTTTACCTGTGTGTCTTTAAGTACATATGGGTTTGTTCTTCTGTGTGCCTTTGTGTTTCAGTGTGTCTATCTGTTTCTTTATATACGTGCTTTTTCTGGATCTGTGTATACAGTTGCAATGAGAAATGTGTATCAATTTTTCAACCCTGATCATGTTTTCCTGTTCCTGCTATCAACCTTTAGAATACATTTATTGATTTTTCTTTACATGCAACAAAATGCATTAAGGTTTATGGCCAATGCATATGGCAAACCTCAGGTTATATGGAACATAAACATGAAGCATTAGTGAAAGTTGATAACACATATGGGTGACCATTTTAGCATTTTTTAGGGTCTACTTTGTAAGTACCACTTCCAGTATTAAGTATAAAAAATTAATAATGGTAAAACTTTTTATTTTTACTTTATGTTTTGAAATGCTTATTTTATTTAACAAAAAATAAACATTTCAGATTAAGCAAGTTGGAGATGAAAAAGATTTCAGTTTTCCATTAAATGTTGTTATCACAAAAAATAAATCAGACAATTAAGTGCTTAACCAACTTGCATATATTTTCTTCTGTATGGGAAATATATTACTATTATTTGATATGTGAAATATATTATTATTATTATGTCATTTTTCATCATATTTCGATTTCTGCTTTGGTCTCACTACCAACCAAGTCTGCGGGGAGACCTAAGGCAGGTCGTGGCGTATTGTTATGGCTCCATTTCATGTTTTTTTATCTTCCCTATCATCCCTAGCATTACATAGATAAAGTTTTCCTTAGTGTGTGGGCTGTACTTAATAAGACAATTTTTTGTATATCTCTTAAGCTGGGGTTTCCAGGGATTCTTTCAATGTGTTGTTTTGTTCCATTTTTTATCATTCCAAGTGCACCTACTATCACTGGCACAACTCTTGTTTTCAATTTCCACATTTTTTCTATTTCAATTTCCAGGTCTTTATATTTTGACAGTTTTTCAAATTCCTTGATTGCTATGTTACAATCCGCTGGACAAGCCATATCAATCAATAGACAAGTTTTCTCCTTTTATTATTATTATTATTATTATTATTATTATTATTTAATACATGATCTATTATTATTTTTATGTGAAATATATTAATATTATTTGATATGTGAAATATATGATTATTATTATTTGATATGTGAAATATATTATTATTATTATTTGATATGTGAACTATTGCTATTTAATATATGAAATATATTATTATTATTATTTGATGTGTGAATATATTATTATTATTTGATATGTGAAATATAATATTTCAATACATTTAGACCTTTACTTGCCATGCTATGTTTACAGGGTCAAATCACGCACATTTTACCAGAGTTTTGTAAAGTGGATGTTTTACTCAGACAGTTTTTCCCAAGAACTGCTACTTTATGGAACAGTCTCCTGCATGAGTATTTTCTTGAACACTATAATCTTAACCTCTTCAATTCAAAGGTCAGTCACTATCTATCCTCCTTATCCTCATAAACTTCACTTCCTACTACCTCCTCTAGCATTTATATCACACACCTAATTCAGTTACACCTCTACCATGAGGGATTCTTGATCTTTGTATTGATTAACTTTAATATAAAAAAGAAAAAAATAATATTGTACCATATATTGCATTGTTATACACATATTTGTATCATTACTTGCTTGTTTATATTGAAAGTTATGATTTTGAATCTTAATACTTTTATATTTGGGCATTCATTTATTGCTTAATTTTACTTTTTTCCAAAAGTCAGTTTATATTTTAGTGTTACACATATTTATTATTAGTTTTGACTATTTTTCATTATTTTATTTAATTTTTTCATCAAAGTTAATGATAAATTTTCCAACTATTCAGATTTGCGTTTGAGTATCATCAGATGTTATTTTATTATATTTTTTATCAAGCATTTAAATAATTCATTTAAGAATATGATGAAGAGTAACAAAAAGATAATCTGAGTAAAAATAATAATGACTAGAAAGAACAATACCGGTAGCATCTCTTTGATTAGCACAAGATGATTAAGAAAATGATAAAGAATAACTGCAATGAACTTGATGACTCTCAAGAGTGAAAATATGATAAAGAACTCAACTGCTTTCAAAATTATATGCACAGAAACAGGGGAGGTAATGTAGTATTTAAAATGATCTAGGGGAGGTAATTCAGTATTTGACATTCGAGAGACAAAAAATTAAATTTTTTAATAAAAATGTAAAAATAATCCAGAAACTTTATCCCATACCAAATTGACCCCCATTCTAATCATTTAGTGCCTGTCATGAAGCGAGTCATCCTTGAAATTTTCATCTAAATCCATCCAGCAGGTCTTAAGATATTTTGATCATGGACAGACAGACAAACAAATAGATAAATGTGACCGAATACAACACTTCTGCCTTAAAATAGGAATAATAATGAAAACATTTCCTCTTGTATTTATTTTTAAAAGATTTTTGTGACTGATTATTTAGCGATCTTTTTATAGTATCTGCTGAGACACTAATCTTTATTGCTCATTCTTTACTATATCATATAATAATACAAATCAGTCATGTCCATCAAAGTACAAAACAATTATTGAAATTCAACATATTTCAAGGCAAGCAGAATTTTTGTCAATAGAAAATCAAAGACAATAGTCCATAAATTAATAGGGTACAACAGAATCAGCTTTTGACTGACTTCAAAATGTCACCTATACAATGCTCATCAGGAGCAGATAACTCTAATTATATGACTGATGTATATTGTGTATGCAATATATTGAAGTTGATTGACAGATAATTCAACTGAACCTTATTACTATATCATACTTTTTGAAAACATAAGCTAACCCAAAATAGAAAAAGCAGATATAACAGCTAAAAGATCATTAAACATCAACATTAGAGATATAAAAGTACCCCACACAGATTACAAACCTCTAATCAACAATTTTATTATGACCAAATGGCAAGAGCTGTGGAACTCCTGCAAACATAACAAAAACTCTACAAAATTAAGCCCATCCCCAAAGAATGGATAGAAGTTAAAATTTTCAATAGAAAAATGTCAAGAAGAGAATGACTAAACTTCAAATAGGCCACAACGCCATCGCCCAATCACATCTACTAAAAGGTGAGAAGGCACCAATTTGCATTCCATGTCAGGAGCTCTACACAGTGAAACATATACTAACAAGCTGCATAGATCTTGAACAAATGCACTTAAGATACTAACAAGAAAACAATCTGAAAGACATCTTCAACAAAGCTGACCCAAAAGACCTTTTAGAATTTCTAAAAGCAACAAAGTTATATAACAAAATATAGTTGCAAAAGAAGATTGCATATAACCATCACACATCAAATCACAACACCTCTACTTATATTTTTGTTTTTTTAATCATATCACCCGAAGCAAGGTGGTAATGCCACTGATGCGCAGGGGCCTACGTAAGTGTGAAAATATTGGAAGAGAGAAAGCCGGAAACCACATCCTAAACAAGGAACAAGGGATAAGCCTCTTCACATGTTCAACAGACGTGGGAGGATTGTGGACAGGGCAATAGTTTAGTCTATCTATTCCAATTGAAAAAAAAAAAGAAAAAGAAAAAAAAGAGTAAAAAGATTTGAAAAGAGAAAGCCGTAAACCACATCCTAAACAGGGAACAAGAGATGAGCCTCTTCACCTGTTCAATAGACGTGGGTGGAGCATGAACCGGGCAATAGTTTAGTCTATCTACTCCAATTGAAAAAAAAAAAAAAGAAGAGAGTAAAAAGATTGGAAAAGAGAAAACCGGAAACCACATCCTAAACAGGGAACAAGTGATGAGCCTCTTCACCTGTTCAATAGACGTGGGTGGAGTGTGAACCAGGCGATAGTTTAGTCTATCTACTCCAATAATATCTCAACAGCAATACTCACAAAAGATCAACAAGCAGTAAATAAAAACCAAACAAATTCTTCATCATTAAATGACCCAAAAGAGTGGATATGCTGGTTAAACAAACAACTAACCCAAAAATGTCCTGTCTCTTTTTTAATGTATTATTAGAAGTAGAGATTGAAAATGTAAAAATAAACAGTGATTATGTGTTAGGACCTTGAATAAGTTTTCGCTGATTTTTGATGAAAATTAATGTTGTATTTACAAAAATTAAGAAGTAACATGTCACTGAAAGAATTGTCCATTGCTGGACACGACTTTCTGGCAACATTTGAATTCCATGTCGGAAAAACAAATCTTTTGAGGCTAACCACAACTCAACCAATTTTTCTAAGAATGAAAATGCTTTTCAGTCAGGCCATGTGCCATCAATCGGAACAGGTGATAATTGGACAGAGCAATGTCTAGTGAAAGTAGTGGGTTGGGTAGGACTTCCTATTTAAGCGGTTTTAAGTAGGTTTTCACCTGTTTTGCAACATGTGGTCTAGTATTTTCATGTTGCAAAATCACTTTGTTCTGTCTTTTCTCATATAGCGGCTGTTTTTCCTTCAATGCTCAGCTCAAATGCACCAGCTGTAGTTGATTGTCATCTCCCATGATAGTTTTGGTTGGTCTGAGAAGCTCATAATAAACTATACCCAACTGATCCCACCAAATACAGAGCAGAGGCTTCAAACAACAGAAATTTGGCTTTGCCGGTGATGTTGATGCATGGCATCTTCTATGCTTAAGGTTATTGTAGTGTATCCACTTTTTATTGCTGGTCATGATACAATGCAAAAATCTTTCCTTTTCTGCCATTGAAGTTGCTGCTCACACATAACAAGACACCATTTGCTGTCACTCAGCTTCAACTCATACGGGAACCAATATCCTTGCTTTGAATCATTCTTAATGCTTTCAAATATTTTGTAACAGTTGTGTCATCAACTTTTAATGATTTTGCAGGTTTAACTTGTACCTGACATGATTCTTCATGAAGTAATGCCTCCAATTCTTCAAACGTTTTTTTGGTGTGCAACAGTGTTCTTTAGCTTCAATATCAAGATCATTATTTTTTAAGCATCTAAACCAATTTTTCTTTTGAATAAAGTAGTGCAGTAAAATTCCTCACAAATACACTTTCTTTGCCACAAAATCAAACCTGTTTAATACTATAAAAAACAAAGATGTTTACACTTTGGCAGAATGACATACACTGAATTTCAAGCTTACTTATAGTACTTCCTCAGAGATGCATTACCATCTGAAACTACACACATGTAGTTTTAAGAATGCAGTCTGTTGAAAAACAGCAAGAACTTATTCAAGGTCCTAATAAAATACATATATATATATTCCCACAGGAATATGGAAAATAGAATTATTTTGTAGAATTAAGAAAAAAATTGATATAAGACTAACATAGAACTAATACAAAAACAAATAAATTGAAATGCTTAAACCATATTTTTGCTACACACATTTTAGGTTTTAATAGATTTAGTGATTGTTTTTAAATAAGTTGGTATCATTGATCTTTCACAGAGAATCTGTTTTGTCATCATGAAAAGTAATGTTAAAGTAGATTTTATGAATAATATATTTTCTGATTTAAAAAAAATATAGTGTGAAACACATCTTTGCACATATGATAAGAGATGGGTAACAGTTAGTGAGTTGTATGATTGCCATAAAACCTCTCCGTTTATGGGTCTTTGAGCAACAGATATCTAATGAACTGTAAATTCTTTAATTTTACTTGCAAGAGAATAATTATTACTTTTAATTATAATGCTAAAGCTAATATTAACAATTCCTTATAAGGAAACAATAATTGACTGAGCATCCAGTGTTGCTTTCAGTTAAAATTTATAAAAGCTTTCTTTTAAAACAATATTTCACAAGTCTAGTAACTATTATTACACATTCCCTATAAATAGTGGCTTTTTTCCCGACCTTTCATTTGCAGTAGTGTGGAATATCAAAAATTTTATTATATGAATATTTTCTCTTCAAAATAAACACAATACCTGTTTTAGTTGCTGCGGTTGTTGAAAGTCCTAAAGTGATGTGGTTTCTTTATTTGGTAGACAGATCTTTGCTTGTGATTCTATATTGCCATTTCACAGATATATCTTCTATCATATATATATATATATATATATTCTTCTGTCATATAGATATAGATATATCTTCTATATATAGATATATATATATAGATAGATATAGATATATATAGATATAGATATATCTTCATATAGATATAGATATATCTTCTATCATATATATATATATTCTTCTATCTATATAGATATAGATATATCTTCTATATATAGATATATATATAGATAGATATAGATATAGATATATATAGATATAGATATATCTTCTATCATATATATATATATTCTTCTATCATATAGATATAGATATATCTTCTATATATATTTATATATATATATATAGATAGATATAGATATATATAGATATAGATATATGTTCATATAGATATAGATATATCTTCTATCATATATATATATATTCTTCTATCATATAGATATCGATATATCTTATATATATATATATATATAGATAGATATATATAGATATTGATATATCTTCATATAGATATAGATATATCTTCTATCATATATATATCTATTCTTCTATCATATAGATATATATATATTCTTCTATCATATAGATATAGATATATCTTCTATATATAGATATATATATATATATATATATATATATATATATATATATATATATATATTCTTCTATCATATCTAGACATTCAGTGAATTTGGAGCTTTACTAATAGATGAGTTGAGGAAATCTCTGTTGATGTGATCATTTGCTGCTGTGAGGCTATCAAAGCAGGCATGGTTGTTAAAAGATAAATTTAGTTGACTCTAAATAATTTTAAATATTTTTTACTAATGATTTAGTATATTTAGGTATAGTTTTCAAATAGCAAGCTAAATTAAAACTTACTGCAAATGCTATCTGAGAATGTATGAATTTTTTCTATGTTTACATTATTTAATGTTATCAGAAATCAGAATTTTTAGAATCTGCTATTTTTAAAGAAACACTGTAAGCTCTATGAAAATGAGTATTTTTAAAGTCTACAAATAAAACTATTAAAAACAAACAAATTTAAAGATCAAGCTATTTTTAGGATTAACCTACTCTCTTACATTTTATATTGTTTCATTTTTCATGAATCCCAAGAATGACAAAACTTCTAATACAGTTTTAAAATTTAAACTCCAAACTTTTCCTTTTGAATTTTTATTTGAAATATTTCAACATCTTAAAGAGTAAGAAAATCAAAGATGAAAAAATTATTCAATTACTCAATATTCTTCTTCTTCTTCTATGTGACCTTTCTTTTCAGGGTATAGGCAATCATGGCTTTCCACGTCTCCCTATCACTGGTGGCTCTTAGCATACTTTCTCCTGTTACACAATACAACCCCCGTTCAGTCATCCACCTGCTCAGGCTCTTCAAGTATGTTATCTACTGCTTTCCTCTGTCTCTTTTTCCCTCTATCTGGCCTGTCAGTATCAGGTTCTCCAGACCTTCCTTTCTTATTGCATGTCCAAGGAAATTCAGTTGTCTCTTCCTGATGCTCACTATTAATTTTCTCTTCTTCCTGATGCTCACTATTCATTTTATCTTTGTTACCATTCTTTCTCACACCTCATTATTGCTCACATGCTTGGGCCATGATATCTGCAGCATACTATAGTATACTATAGTAAAACCACATTTTTGCTGCTTCATGTTTTTCCTGCACCTTTGATGATATTGTCCAACATTCACTGCCATAAAGAAGTAATAACAGATTCATAAAAAAATAATTCTAGTTTGTATTTTGTTGCTCCTTCTCAGACTTTTATGACAGCTTGAATTCTTTAAAGGAAGAATATCATAAATGAAAATATTTTCCATCAAGTTAGTTCCATTATTCTTGAATAATGGTTTTGTAGGATAGCGCTTTCTCATAGACTATGTTTTTCAATTAAAACCATAAACTTAATTGTGATCTGGACCATGTTACTGAGTTGATATACTTTTTTAAATAATAGCTTTAAGTCTCTTTATCAACTACAACTTTTTTCTATCTAGTTTTTACTTTTTTAGGTATGCATTTTCTTTTTTCAAGGCATAATACTTTGGATTTTCTATCCTGACAATTTGACATTTTCCATAGTCTATCGTTATATTTTCCCTTTATCAAACTTCCCATTTTGTTTACACCTTCATCAAATTTTAGACAGAAACAATTAGGAACAATCAATATCTTTTGACACACTTCCTTCCAATTAACAAAGTTCATTATAGCTGACAAGCTCTTTTCATCTACAGACTAATTTGCATATTGAGAATTGTGCTAGTATTTGTTTTAGAAATTCAAATTACAAGGTGATTCTATAATCTTATCCTTTAATTAATTTGGATAAAAGTATTCCATTAATTGAAATAAATTTAATCAAATTTCTTTGATGAACATTCAATGGAGCCAGAATGTTTAAGTTTTGAATAAAAATTATTTTTTGTTATATTTGTGATTTGTTTGTTTTCTGTAAAATAAAAAGTTAGGTAAACATTCTTTAAAGTGCAGTGATTTAATATTTTTACCAAACCTGTAAAAATGTTCCATATTTGTTTCAAAGAAATTATTAAAATGTACATTACAACATAGCCAATGCCACTTTAAGATAAAAAGACACATAAGACGATCGCACTCAACTAAGAAAGGTTTGTTGAAAAAAGAAAAAAAGACGAAGACAATTATTAATCTTAAATTTTTATACTTGAAGAAAGATTCTGAGATGAGATAATATTTACATTATTTACATTGTCCTCAAATTTATTGCCATATTCATGACATTTTGGACATTGTACTATGAGAAGCAGTGCATATACTAAGCCACAAAATATTCTAAGCCAGCCAAGCATATAAAAATGAATACAATATATGAACCAGTAATACGGAGTGCTAGAGAAAATCATGACTGAAAACACTACTGAAAACTATTAACTTAACACTACGGAAAACTATGTCGACTTAAGGAATCAGCGCATCTGCTAGGGCACAAAAATCTCCTAAGTTAGCCAAGCATAGAAATGAATACAATATGTGAACCAGTAATACAAAGTGCTAGAGAAAATCATTATCATCAAAGATTACAATATGAGTAGAAAATAGTTACTAAAACGTTAGGTTTATAAGTCCCATAAATTCATACACAGATATCTTCAAAGACACATGGTCCATTGGATATAGGCATTTCTCCTTCCAACACTACTGAAAACTATGTCGACTTAAGGAATCAGCACATATGCTAGGCCACAAAAATATATACAAGTCAACCATCCGTCCGTGCATGGAGTACTGCTGCCATTTATGGTCAGGCACCCCTGCCGTTCTCCTCAGTGTTCTTGACAAGCTCCAAAGGAGAGTCTCTAATGTGATAGGTACTGATCTGGCGACTCGACTGCAGCCACTTCCCCATCGTCGAAATGTGGCATCCCATTGTCTGTTCTATAAATACTTTCATGGCTTCTGCTCAGACGAGCTTAAGTCACTGATGCCTCCTCAACAGGTGTTTACTCGTGCAACCAGACTGGCAACTGGGTCCCACCCATTCACAGTCAGGTTAGCCAAATGCAGACGACAATTCTACTCCTGCAGCTTCTTCTCTCGCACTTCCCGCCTGTGGAACTCGCTCCCGTATTCTTGCTTTCCTGACGGCTACAACCTCCAGAAATTTAAATGCAAAGTCAATACTCATCTACTAACCACTGGACTCTAGCTCTCTCCCCACCCCTGTATAACCTTCCCTTTCTCTCCACCTATGTATCTGTCATCGCACCTGCTTTCTATTGTTCCTTTCTAACTAGTTTGTACTCCTCAGTCTTTTCTAATTAATCTTTTTACATTTATGTAACCCCCTGCACATCAGTGGCGTTTCCGCCTTGCTCGGGGTGAAATGATTAAAAAAAAAAAAACACAGATGTCTTCAAAGACACATGGTCCATTGGATATAGGCATTTCTCCTTCCAACACTACTGTAAACTATGTTGACTTAAGGAATCAGCACATATGCTAGGGTACAAAAATCTCTTAAGTTAGCCAAGCATAGAAATGAATACAATATGTGAACCAGTAATACAGAGTGCTAGAGAAAATCATTATCATCAAAGATTGCAATATGAGTAGAAAATAGTTACTGAGACGTTAGGTTTATAAGTCCCATAAATTCATACACAAATGTCTTCAAAGACATATGGCCCATTGGATATAGGCATTTCTCCTTCCAACCCTACTGTAAACTATGTAAACTTAAGGAATCAGCACATATGCTAGGCCACAAAAATCTCCTAAGCCGACCAAGCATAGAAATTAATAAAATATGGGAACAAGTAATATGGAGTGCTAAAGAAAATCATAAGCCTCAAGATTGCTACATGAGCTCTGGTAAAAAATGATCACTGAGACATTAAGTTTATAACTCTGAAAATGTCATACACTGATGTCCTCAATGAGACATAACTCAGTAAATAAAGTGTTTGTGAGATCCAGTGACTAGACCTAAAGTGTTCAATACCTGGCTAAATAGTGTAGTGTAGTTTAGTGTAGTAGTGAACAACTGACAGAGAGTTGAGTTAAAAGGAAATAACTAAGACATCCAGAATTATCATGGCACATGGAACAAGAACAATATAACTCAGTGATTAAAAAACAGTGTTCGGTTTGAAATTCCAATCACCTGAAAAAGGCCAAAGTGTACAATAGCTAAAACATCATGAATATTGCAATAATAATTAGAACAATGTAAATAATTTAGGTAAGATCTTTTCTTGCACAAGTGTGAAATTAACTGCAATCAAGATATACATAACAAAACACTAATTTAATCTTAAGTTGTGATTTCTTTGCCATTTCTAAAATGCAGTCAACATCTCATAGCAAGAAGTTTTCAAATTTGAGAATAGAAGTCTGCACATCTTTCACACTTTACACATTTATTTGCTTCAGTGAACGAATGAAGTGAGCTGAAGGCAAAGTAAAATTTTGTTTCATCTGTAATCATCCATCTTGTTGTGAGTACTTCAGAGAGAGTTACTTTGAATGCAACAGTTGGCGAGGAATCACTTTATCCCAGACAAAGAGGAGATGTAGTTGTCTTTGTAAATGTCTCTTTGAATTGCATTTAGTTGAGGAGCAATCTTAAAAACATTTGCGAGGAAAGCGTGATAAGCATGGCAAGAAATAATATGATTTAGTACAGAGGAAATAAACACTTGGCCCTCAGCTTTGCTTCATTTTCTCTATTTGTTATTTCCTCATTCCCTATTTTTCATTCTTTATTTCCTTCACATCCTTCACTCTCTTCTTTTATTTTTACTTTTGTGCTTTTTCATTCATATTTTCAGATTCATTCAATCATTACTATTGAAAATTATGTTTTTATTCTTGCTCCTTCGTTCTTTCATTCATAGTCATTCATTTCTTGTGTTTTACCTCTTTCCACTCTCTTGTGATTTCTCTAATTACTTTTTCATTAATGATTTCCTATTATTAAACCCATATTTTTCATTCCTTTAGTTGCATCATTCATTGACATTTATTTAAATACTTCCTATCGTCACCTGAGATTTCCAAATTCATATTTGCTCTTCATATCTTCATAGATATTCATTATGTATTCATTTGTATATATTATTGTTTATTCATTCTTATTATTATGTTTATCCATACTTATTATTATGTTTATTCATTCTCATTATTATAATGTTTATTCATTCATATTTTGTTTATTCAATTTATTATAATGTTCATTCATTCTTCTTCTTATTATTTATTCATCCTTATTATGTTTATTCATTCTTATTATTGTATTTATTCATTCATATTTTTATGTTTATTCATTCTTATTATAATGTTTATTCATTTTTATTATGTTTATTCATTCTTATTATAATGTTTATTCATTTTTATTATTATGTTTATTTATTCTATTTTGTTTATTCATTCTTATTATAATGTTTATTCTTATATTTATTCATTCTTATTATTATGTTTATTTATTCTTATTGTTATGTTTATTTATTCTAACTATAATGTTTATTCATTTTTATTATGTATATTCATTCTTATTATAATGTTTATTCATTTTTATTATGTTTATTCATTCTTATTATAATGTTTATTCATTTTTATTATTATGTTTATTTATTCTAACTATTCTGTTTATTCATTCTTATTATAATGTTTATTCTTATGTTTATTCATTCTTATTATTATGTTTATTTATTCTTATTATTATGTTTATTTATTCTAACTATAATGTTTATTCATTCTTATTATGTTTATTCATTCTTATTATTATGTTTATTCATTTTTATTATTATGTTTATTTATTCTATTCTGTTTATTCATTCTTATTATAATGTTTATTCATTCTTACTATTTTGTTTATTTATTCTTATTATTTTGTTTATTCATTCTTATTTTGTTTTTTCATTCTTATTATTATGTTTATTCATTCCCTATTATTATGTTTTTCTATTATTGTTTATTCTTTCTTATTATGTTCATTCATTCTTATTATAATCTTTATTCATTTTTAATTTTAGGTTTATTCATTCGTATTATGTTTATTCATTATTATTTTAATGTTTATTCATTCTTATTATAATACTTATTCATCCTTAGTTTTAAGTTTTTTCATTCAAATTTTAATATCAATTCATTCTTATTTTATGTTTATTCATTCTTATTTTTTTGTGTATTTATTTTTATTATAATGTTTATTCATTCGTATTTTTATGCTTATTCATTCTTATTTTTTTGTTTATTCATTGTTATTTTTTTGTTTATTCATTGTTATTTTTATTTTGATTCATTCTTACTATTTTGTACGTTCATTTTTATGTTTATTCATTCTTTTCTTATGTTTATTCATACAAATCTTTATGTTAATTCATTCTTATTTTTATGTTTATTTTTTCTTATTTTTATATTTATTCATTCTTATTTTTATGTTTCTTCTTTGTTATTATTATGTCTATTCTTATTATGTTTATTCATTCCCTATTATTATGTTTATTAATTTTAATATTATGTTTATTCATTCTTATTATTATGTTTATTTATTCTTATTATGTTTATTCATTCCTATTATTATGTTAATTCTTTCTTATTTTTATGTTTATTCATTCTAATTTTTATGTTTTTATATTATTATTATAATGTTTATTCATTCTTATTATGTTAATTCCTTCTTATTTTTATGTTTATTCATTTTTATTATTATATTTATTTATTGTTATTATTATGTTTATTAATTATTATTTTAATGTTTATTGATTCTTATTGTTATATTTAATCATTCTTACTATTTTTTTTATTCATTCTTATTATGTTTATTTGTTCTTATTATTATGCTTATTCATTCTTATTATTACGTATATTCATTCTTATTTTTATGTTTATTGATTCTTACTATTATGTTTATTCATTTTTATTATAAAGTTTATTCATTCTTATTGTTATGCATTTTCATTTTCATGATGTTTTTCATTTTTACTATTATGTTTATTCATTCTTATTATTATGTTTATTTTCATTTCTTCTTTACTTACATTATTTTGCTATCTTCTTTTAAAAAAGATTTTATTAATTCATTTTCATTCTCTTATTCTTTATTTTGAATTGCACATCATCTTCCTTTAATTTTTTCTGTAGTCTCTTTTTCATTTAGAGTTTCTTTTCTCTATTCACTCACATTCTCTTTCAAATTTTTTCTTCATTTTTTCCTCTCATTATTTTATTTCATTTTATCTTCCAATTTATCTTTACATTCATTCCTTTTATTATTTTTTTCTTTCTTCTTCTTTTCAATTTCAATTTTCTTTCTTTTTTACTTGTGTGCTTTCTTTCTCTTTTTCTTTAATGCTTTTCCTTTCTTATTCGTTGTTCTGCTTTCTGTTTAATGCTTTTTATCTCCTTTATATATTATTTACCTCTATGTATTGATTACATTTCTTTTTTCTTATTCACCTACTAGTATATATAGTTTTTTACTCACTTCATTCACACACTGTTAATAATTTTTTAAAAACTCATACATAAGTGATCTTAATGATTTTCTTTCCATAGACATAAATTTTCACCTCTTTGGATGTCTGCTAGAAAAGAAAGAAAGTCATGCTGATTTTCAAAAGGATTTCCTCAGACATTATGACTATAATTACTTCTCATTCTCATGAAGCTATTGGCCAACCAAAAATGAAATGCACTTATTCTCTCTGGTTCTTTGTCCTCGAGCACATTCTTGCACTTTGTCCATCAGGTTATACAAAATATTTTATCTGTCTCTTTGCACTCATCTTAAAGCCATCTATCTCTATAACTTGTAAGTCAATCAAATTATCCTTTTTTGAATGGCTTATTCCATTAATAATTGCTTCTTTCATTTTCTATGATGAATAATGCTTTTCTGCTTAAGGTTTTCAGTCTTTTACTTGAGACATTGAAATAAAAATATTAGTTTTTATTATATTATTATAATTATACAGCATTTGTTTTTATATATTAGACTTTATCAAAAGTATTTTCATTTTTAATCAATAAGAATACACTCAAAAACTGTTGGAAAGAAAAGAATGTATTTTCTCACTGGACCTTTACAGTGAGGCAATTTTGAAAGAATTAGAAGTCCTACCAAGATTCATTATTGGCAGCCACAATCTTAACAACATAAGATATGCAGATGACACAGTGTTGATAGCAGAGACAAAAAGAAAGGAAACTAGCAAAAATGCCAACTCAACAGAAGGTAGGTTGGAAGGAAAGTGAGTAAGAAAGATAGAAAGAGGTGTAAAAAAAAATGAAGGAAATGCGGATGTCTTCACACCGTAATTATTCAACCTATGCAACAATGCAATTCCAAGAGAATTAGAAGTCCTACCAGGATTCATTAATTGGCAGCCACAATCTTAAAAACAACATAAGATATGCAGATGACAGAGTGTTGATAGCAGACACAGAAAGGAAACTACAAAAATGCCTACAGAAGGTAGTGAAGGAAAGTGAGAAGAAATAGAAAGAGGTGTAAAACAAGGATGTGTCTTCACACCGTAATTATTCAACCTATGCAACGATGCAATTCCAAGAGAATTAGAAGTCCTACCAGGATTCATTATTGGCAGCCACAATCTTAACAACATAAGATATGCAGATGACACAGTGTTGATAGCAGACACAGAAAGGAAACTACAAAAATGCCTACAGAAGGTAGTGAAGGAAAGTGAGAAGAAATAGAAAGAGGTGTAAAACAAGGATGTGTCTTCACACCGTAATTATTCAACCTATGCAACAATGCAATTCCAAGAGAATTAGAAGTCCTACCAGGATTCATTATTGGCAGCCACAATCTTAAAAACATAAGATATGCAGATGACAGAGTGTTGATAGCAGACACAGAAAGTAAACTACAAAAATGCCTACAGAAGGTAGTGAAGGAAAGTGAGAAGAAATAGAAAGAGGTGTAAAACAAGGATGTGTCTTCACACCGTAATTATTCAACCTATGCAACGATGCAATTCCAAGAGAATTAGAAGTCCTACCAGGATTCATTATTGGCAGCCACAATCTTAACAACATAAGATATGCAGATGACACAGTGTTGATAGCAGACACAGAAAGGAAACTACAAAAATGCCTACAGAAGGTAGTGAAGGAAAGTGAGAAGAAATAGAAAGAGGTGTAAAACAAGGATGTGTCTTCACACCGTAATTATTCAACCTATGCAACAATGTAATTCCAAGAGAATTAGAAGTCCTAACAGGATTCATTATTGGCAGCCACAATCTTAACAACATAAGATATGCAGATGACAGAGTGTTGATAGCAGACACAGAAAGTAAACTACAAAAATACCTACAGAAGGTAGTGAAGGAAAGTGAGAAGAAATAGAAAGAGGTGTAAAACAAGGATGTGTCTTCACACCGTAATTATTCAACCTATGCAACGATGCAATTCCAAGAGAATTAGAAGTCCTACCAGGATTCATTATTGGCAGCCACAATCTTAACAACATAAGATATGCAGATGACACAGTGTTGATAGCAGACACAGAAAGGAAACTACAAAATTGCCTACAGAAGGTAGTGAAGGAAAGTGAGAAGAAATAGAAAGAGGTGTAAAACAAGGATGTGTCTTCACACCGTAATTATTCAACCTATGCAACGATGCAATTCCAAGAGAATTAGAAGTCCTACCAGGATTCATTATTGGTAGCCACAATCTTAACAACATAAGATATGCAGATGACACAGTGTTGATAGCAGACACAGAAAGGAAACTACAAAAATGCCTACAGAAGGTAGTGAAGGAAAGTGAGAAGGAATAGAAAGAGGTGTAAAACAAGGATGTGTCTTCACACCGTAATTATTCAACCTATGCAACGATGCAATTCCAAGAGAATTAGAAGTCCTTCCAGGATTCATTATTGGCAGCCACAATCTTAACAACATAAGATATGCATATGACACAGTGTTGATAGCAGACACAGAAAAGAAACTACAGAAGATATTGAAGGAAAGTGAGAAGAAATAGAAAGAGGTGTAAAACAAGGATGTGTCTTCACACCGTAATTATTCAACCTATGCAACGATGCAATTCCAAGAGAATTAGAAGTCCTACCAGGATTCATTATTGGCAGCCACAATCTTAACAACATATGATATGCAGATGACACAGTGTTGATAGCAGACACAGAAAGGAAACTACAAAAATGCCTACTAAAGGTAGTGAAGGAAAGTGAGAAGAAATAGAAAGAGGTGTAAAACAAGGATGTGTCTTCACACTGTAATTATTCAACCTATGCAACGATGCAATTCCAAGAGAATTAGAAGTCCTACCAGGATTCATTACTGGCAGCCACAATCTTAACAACATAAGATATGCAAATGACACAGTGTTGATAGCAGACACAGAAAGGAAACTACAAAAATGCCTCCAGAAGGTTGTGTAGGAAAGTGAGAAGAAATAGAAAGAGGTGTAAAACAAGGATGTGTCTTCACACCGTAATTATTCAACCTATGCAACGATGCAATTCCGAGAGAATTAGAAGTCCTACCAGGATTCATTATTGGCAGCCACAATCTTAACAACATATGATATGCATATGACACAGTGTTGATAGCAGACACAGAAAGTAAACTACAAAAATGCCTACAGAAGGTAGTGAAGGAAAGTGAGAAGAAATAGAAAGAGGTGTAAAACAAGGATGTGTCTTCACACCGTAATTATTCAACCTATGCAACGATGCAATTCCGAGAGAATTAGAAGTCCTACCAGGATTCATTATTGGCAGCCACAATCTTAACAACATATGATATGCAGATGACACAGTGTTGATAGCAGACACAGAAAGGAAACTACAAAAATGCCTACAGAAGGTAGTGAAGGAAAGTGAGAAGAAATAGAAAGAGGTGTAAAACAAGGATGTGTCTTCACACCGTAATTATTCAACCTATGCAACGATGCAATTCCAAGAGAATTAGAAGTCCTACCAGGATTCATTATTGGCAGCCACAATCTTAACAATGTAAGATATGCAGATGACACAGTGTTGATAGCAGACACAGAAAGGAAACTACAAAAATGTCTACAGAAGGTAGTGAAGGAAAGTGAGAAGAAATAGAAAGAGGTGTAAAACAAGGATGTGTCTTCACACTGTAATTATTCAACCTATGCAACGATGCAATTCCAAGAGAATTAGAAGTCCTACCAGGATTCATTATTGGCAGCCACAATCTTAACAACATAAGATATGCAGATGACACAGTGTTGATAGCAGACACAGAAAGGAAACTACAAAAATGCCTACAGAATGCAGATGACACAATATTAACAGGAGACACAAAAAATAAACACAGGCACTCTTACAGAAGGTACTAAAGGAAACAGAGAAGAAAGAATTAACGACCAATTGTAAGAAAAGAGAATGGATGGTTGTCAGCAAAAGCAACACCCCAAGAATCAAACCATGAATGAGAGACACCAAAATCCAGCAAATACTAAAATGTAAATATATAAAAAGCATTTTAAGAGAGGACAGAAAATGTGACACCAAAATATGAAGGTATATGGTATATTGAAAGATTTCTTTCAAAAGTTAAGCAAAGTATTAAGAAACTAAAAAATATAATTAGAAACAAAGAAAAACATACTGGACTATTGTGTAATATAGGTTTTCTTTTACAGCAGTGAATGTTGGACAATCTCTCCACAAATGAAGAAGAAACTTGAGACAGCAGAAATGTGATTCTACAGAAGGATACTGAGAATACCATGAGCTGAACATGTGAGCAAGAATGCACCAATAATGCAATATAATATTTGCTATTGATGGTTTTTTTTTTCTCAAGGTAATCAATGAATGAAAGACCTTGTGCATCCCCCCCAAAAAATACCAAAACCTTACCTGCTGATGTTTGCATCATTAGTCACTTTGGACGGCTTTCATCTGCTGCTGCATATTCAGCTGACTGTCGATTTGACTCCAGGGTGAAGTGGTGGATCCATGTTTCATCCATTTTCACATATTTATGCTAAAACTTCTTCTTGTTGCATTGAAACAGTCGCAAACAATGCTCTGAATTGTCAACATGTTGTTGTTTTTGATCGACTGAACACACTGCAAACACAGCCTTCTTATTGACAAAATGGCGACACGTTCAACTCCTTTGCTATCTCATGCAATTTCAAGTTACAGTCAGTCAAAACAAGTTTGTGGAATTCTTTGGTGTTTTTCAGGACAACGGCCCATTTTGGGTGACTTGAGCATTTAACATCATTTTTGTCTGTACAACTGTGTTTAAAGTCAGCATACCACCTCTTAACCTTTGTTTCTAATAGAGCAGAGTCTGAATAACACTTATCAAGCCACTTCTGTGCTTGAACAATGTTTTTTCCCATCAGAAAGCAATACTTTATCAACACAAGAAATTCAGATTTTTACATTGTTTTGAAAATTTGCAAAAGTAGCTTCACTTAAATAACTATAATTTGTAAACTTTATAATCAGATTGGACCCAAAATTTGTCAGGTGCCATTTGAAGGTTAGTACTTCATAAAAATCATATGGATTTTTTTATTAGTAGTGCCATCTATATGTTAGGTGCAGGACTTATTAAGTGATCTCTTAATATCAGTTGTCTTATATGGCAGTGAATGTTGGACAATCTACTCACAACTGAAGAAGGCATTTGAAGCAACAGAAATGTGGTTCTACAAGAGAATACTAAGAATACCAGGAACCAAATGTGAGCAACGACAAAATTTCAAAGAAAATGAAAGCAAAAACAACACTATGGCTTAATATCAGGAAGAAACAATTGAAATTCCTAGGGCATATAATGAGGAAAGAGGGTTTGAAAAATTGGATACTCACAGGATAGATTAATGGCAAGAGGGACAGAGAAAAACAAGGCATAGCCTACCTAGCATGTTTGATTAAATGTCAGAGCAAGGATTAGGGGAGATAACAAAAAGGCAAAATTCATGAAGTGTTACTAAAGAAAATTTTGGAGAGCCACATTTGAAAACATCCTGATAGGACATGACGCATAGAAAAAGTCAGTCAGTTAAGTGCCATACATGTTACACACTTGAGTGATCATGTCTCGAAAGAGACATGACTGACTGGGCAGAAAATTATTCCGCAGTAGGTTGCCATTACTTTTGGCGGTAGACTAGTTGCCAACCAAGGCTATAAAACCCAATCTGTCCTGTTATTTAATCCATAACTGGGGGAAGAGATGGATTAATACCTTTCTCAAGGGTATTTGCATGTAAGTGAATGCAAGGAATTCAACTGAAATTATTCCGCAGTAGGTTGCCATTACTTTTGGCGATAGACTAGTTGCCAACCAAGGCTATAAAACCCAATCTGTCCTGTTATTTAATCCATAACTGGGGGAAGAGATGGATTAATACCTTTCTCAAGGGTATTTGCACGTAAGTGAATGCAAGGAATTCAACTGAAATTATTCCGCAGTAGGTTGCCATTACTTTCGGCGGTAGACTAGTTGCCAACCAAGGCTATAAAACCCAATCTGTCCTGTTATTTAATCCATAACTGGGGGAAGAGATGGATTAATACCTTTCTCAAGGGTATTTGCATGTAAGTGAATGCAATGAATTCAACTGAAATTCAAACTCGGTTCCTCGATTTCTCATTCTGAGCTGATATCCACTGCACCACAATGCACTGCACCACAACGCACTGCACCACAACGCACATCCCATAGAAAAAGAAGATAATTATTAATGTTGTTAACCTACAAATTTGGAAATTGCACTTTTTATTTATAACTTCTGTTACCCTTGGTTCAACATAACTCTTTGATATAATACTCTCTTAGATTCATATCAGAACTAGAAGGCTACATTTAGTAGGGAGGACAACATGATGTAGAAATTTCTCACTCAGCCATGTGAGAGTGAACAGTGTCCCACTGGAAAATATACATCCCCAGGGTCACACATTCAATCCAGGTCTTGACAACCATATTCATTATTGTGATCAACTTGCTCTGGTCATGGTTGATGATATCCTTGACATGCTGGACAAACTGATCTCTTGAAATGATTTTTTTTTATCTTGGTCAAAGATGGTCCATTTCAAGAATCTAACTATCACCAAATCAGTGTGTTTGGTTGCAAAATCATTCAGTAAATTTTCCATTTCGTGTCAGTTTGCAAGCTGCTGTGTTAATATTCATGAAAAAAATATCTGGAAGAGAAATGAGAATCTTTCAATGTCACATAATATTATATTTAGTTAATTTTGTTTTATGACCCACTAAAGGTGTGTTCTAAAATGTCTGACACATTTTGTTTATATATATATATATATATATATATATATAAATATATATATATATATGAGGCGTGTTGAAAAGTTACTAACACATCCGAGAAGTTTTTTTGAGAAGTGAGTTGAAACATGAACATTTATATAATGGGATAATGATAAATAAATTTTTTTATATCTAAAACAGTTTTGATGAAAAGATGCATAACAAAGTGTAAAAAGTTTTTGTGTGACACATTTCATCCCTTACAACTTCACTGGACTAAGCTTATTTATCTTGATGCAACTGCACTTGTGCACAAAAAAGAAATAATATGTATGTTAAATTTAGAATATATATATGTGTGTGTGTGTGTGTGTGTGTGCGTGTGTGTGTGTGCACTCTTGTATTGGGGCATGCAAGTCTTTGTGTGCATCCATGTATAAGCATTCTAACTGTTGTTTTATATATATATATATATATATATATATATGCTCTCGTTACGATTGAGCTCTCTAGAGAAGAAAATTTTAAAAACAGTTTCCACTTCTGCGATATAAGCATTACTCTTCAGAAATGAATTGAGTCCTTTCGGTGACTGGCATGTGTATACACTGCTTATATACAACACGTTAAAATTTCCCTTTTCTGATTCCATGCACCTATGGCTTAGCAGGTAGCAACTCTGAGTGACACCAAATTGGTTGAGTTTCGATCCCGGCTCTGTGATACAGTGAAACAGGCTTGTATGTGGATGACTAATATATATATATATATATATAAAACAACAGTTAGGATGATTATACATGTATGCACACAAAGACATGCATGCCCCAATACAAGAGTGTGCACACACACACACACACACACACACACACATATATATATATATATATATATATATATATGTATGCATATAATAATCACTAGACCTAAATTCTGATGATTCTAACAATGGGCATTCTTTTCTTCTCTTTTGAGAGTCTTTTAAAAGATTGGCAGCAGAACATGAAAAATCTGGGCTCTTCATTTGAAGAAAGGCTGCTGCAGGCAAGCTGCCAATTATGTAGAGAATAGCTAAGTGTCGGACAACAGATGTTCTGCTCTGACAGCAATCTCTGGCGTTGACTTCGGTGGTACTTGGCTCTGAATGACCAAGCTTACAGGCAGAATTCAAGAGTAAATTGCTATGGTATTTGAGGAATATATATTTGGGATGCTGATGCTAAACTTTGTAGAAATCAACAAGAATAATTCAAAAACCTGAAATTTGCTGATAGGATATTTTTTTTGGAAGAGCTGAAAAAAGAAAATGTAAATACATCTTGAATGGAACCATAAGTGGTAGAATTAAGAATTCTTCTGACTACAGCATTCCAATAAAGGAAGAATGTTCTTTGTATGAGTGGCTAGAGGTTGAAGATAGTATGATGCCTATTTGGAATTGTTAATAAATTCTTTTAGTTTAGATTGAGATATTTTCTTATTTCTTCTTTTTCTTCAGCTAAAAAACAAAAAAGTGAAATAAATTCTTTATTGCTTAGAGCTACAAAGAATAGGAAGTTCTGGAGAGCCATAATTGTATGTCTTGAAGGAAAACAACACATTAAAAAACCTGAAAAAGAAGAATCACTCGTACACACAGCATAGTAAATAAACTTTAAAAAATTGTCGTAATAAAGATGTATTCAACACAAAAAATCAAATTTAATTAAGTTTATTGAGCTTTAAAGTTCATACAATAAAATAAACTTATATTAACTGGGATAAAAATATAATTTTACATTAAATTAGAAACAAAGTAAACTCCATTTACACTCACAAAGAAAACATTAAATAAAATTTATTATTCTAGAAATTTATTCTTCTTTGGAACATCTCTTTCATTATAGAAAAAAGTGAATGCTTGAAAAAAATCTATATATGTTTCTGTTTTTTTAAAATTATTTTGCAGAGATGTTCACTCTGTACAAGACCTAAGAGCCACTCCGGGTAGAGGGTTACAAAGTAAGAGCTACAGTATTATGTGGATATGTGGGGAAGAAAATGGTTAAACCTAAACTTGAATAAATTATGAATCTAGGGATTGGGGAAACATTCTCTTGGGAGTCAGATATGTTTGCAAATGATAAATCCACATGTCAGCATATGGCTGACTGAATAGTACAGGTTCTTTTAATTTTGTTGATAGTTTTCAAGGTTATTTTTTATTGATTTTTCTACCTTTTATTAAATACTAAACAATTCCTGAAAGTGAAAAATCATCTATAATCTATAATCCATAAATCAATTTTAAAGCAATTCTTTCAAGAATCATCTTCGTTATTGTTCCTGTCTGTTCAGTTACAATTTAATTAAAATAAGATTCAGAAAAGATGTGAATACAAAGATATGTTGAAAATGCAACCCAAGACCAAATTTAGTCTTTTAATATCTCTATATTATAAAAGAAGAGTTGATTCTCTGTTATGCAGGTTAGTGTATGACTTTGTATGCAATCATTGCATACATGTACATACAAAGTAATGCATATTAATTTCTATGTCTGTGTCTGTGTTGCGAGGGGTGACTTTGTCGAGCGAAGATGGAAATGAACAGCAAGACTGTCAAACATCAAATGACAAAAACATGGTTTCTGAGTTTGAAGACGCATGCATTCTTCCAGTTAATAAATTAATCCTTTGAAAATAAACATTTAACATTTTCCAACCAACGGTTTGCGTTCTAGCCAACAATAAAAAAATCATGCTTCGTGATCCCTTTGGAGAGTATACAAGCAAAATTTCTTGACCAGACAAACAGTAAAAAAATGGATGGCAACAATTCATGACATGCACAGCTTAAAAGAAATTCCCTTACTCATTCATCTGTATTCTTCACCAAGCTACGTGACACTTACACTTTCCTTTCACTTTCTCCCTTGCCTCCTCTTTCTCAGTCATATGCACAAAGAAATCATATCTCTTTTCATCTAAATAAACAATTACAAGCAATAGCTGTAAGAACTCCATGAAAAAATTAGTTGTAAAAATCATGAAAAAAATAGTTTATATTTTTATATTTAAACACCTTTTTCTTTGTTGCGGGTTGATTCAAATCAGCAACAAGTTACATGTGCTTGTGTCATTTAAGGCAAGGGCTTTCAAACGATGGTCCATGGACAACAGGGGGTCTGCAAGGATAAGATAGGGGGTCCGTGGATTAACTCATCACTTGAAATTCAAAGTATAAATTTTCAATGTCTGGATATTTATTTTTACTTATTACTGTAATCAAATGAAAATTTAAATTTATCAATTTAAAGTCAGCTTAAAACCAGTTTTTACTACGTTAATGCAAAACTATAAGCTATTTTTAGTAAAAATTTATGTATAAATTTCATAAGCATTTATAGTGGGTCCCTAGACTAAAACTTGAAATATAAAGGGGTCCGTAAGTCAAAAAAGGGGTCCGTAAGTCAAAAAAGGGGTCCGTAAGTCAAAAAGTTTGAAAACCCCTGATTTAAGGTACACTTGAGTAGATGCGTGCAGACACATATACAATTTAACTAACTTTGACATTGAAATAATAATACATTTCACTCCTACTTAATCTAGAATCTGGGTTAAGCAATAAAAAATGACAGAAAAAATGACCAACTCATTAATTTTCTGTCTGTCTCTCTGCTTGATATAATATGGCAGTTAAATAAAATAAAGTAAATAAAAATAATCTGGCTTTTCTTTTTTTTTAACAATAATGTTCCCTTGTACGAGGACCAAGAGTCACTTGATATAGAGGATTAGAAAATAAGAGTTATTTATGAGAATATTTACGGAAGATAATGGTTACATTTAAAGGAAATTTTTATTTGTTAAAAAACCCTATGAAAAAAATAGTTCATACAAATGTTTGAGATAACATTTAATTTATATGGGCACACAACAAAGACAGGCAACACAAGAGTAATTTAAGAACAAATGTATTGTCAACACACAAAATAATAAATTACACAAATTAAGTGCATTGTGTGCTAAATGAAGGCCAATAACATATATGAAATAATAATAAATGCAAATAAAATATGCCTTTTTACAATAAAAAATTTAATGTTGCCTGAGGACCTCAGAAAATAAAACTACATATAAAATGTAGAAAAAGAGAAAATACTCCTCTGAACAGTTTTCAAAGAATTAGTACAATTTTTGAAGCAAAGTTTGTAGTAACAGCAAAGAATAGAACAATCACACAAGTCCAAGACTTTTCCTTGAAGCAGGAGTGACTTTGATGTTCTTTTCAATGTTTGTCTGATGGTTGTCAAATTTCTTCTGTATTGTTTTTTCATTCTGGACTGGAGCGACCTCTGTCCAGAAGATGTACGTCGACTTCTTCTTTATGTGCCATGTCCCCTCAAGACGAAGGCGATGATGGACTTCCACTTGTCCTATCACTAGTTATGCTCTCTATTTGTCCTCTTGGTATCTCTTCCAGACTCTGCTCTATCATCCACTTAATCAAACACATCAAGTATGTCTCAGGCTGCCTTCCTCTGCCTCACTCTTTCGCAGTCCATCCTGTGAGCATCAGATTTTCCAAGCCCTCTTTCCTCATTAACTATTCCAGAAACCTCAGCTCTCTCTTCCTGATGCTAAGTGTAAGTTTCTTTTTTTGCATCCTCTCCAACACATTGTCATTGCTGATATGCTCGGTTCATGGTATCCTCAGCATCCTTCTGTAGAACCACATTTCTGCTTCTCTGAATCTCTCCTTTGAAGAGATCGTACAGGATTTGCCGTCATGTAGAAGGACAGATATCACATAACAGTCTATTACTCTTTTCTTTTTTTAACAAAATCTTCCTGTCTCTCAATACTCTGCTTAGCTTTTGAAATGCATTTTTAGCCATGTCAATGCGTCTTGTATCTCAGTGTCACACTTTCCATCCTCTGTCAGAACACTTCCCAGGTATTTAAATTTCTCCATGTTTGATTTTACTTTTCCTGACCTGTAGTTGGCATTTTAGGTTCCTTCTTTTTGCTGATGACCATGCATTCAGTTTTCTTGAAGTTTATATTTAGTCCTTTCTACTCGCTTTTCCTTGTTACCTTCTGCAGGATGTCCTGTATTTTTCTTTCTGTGTCTGTTATCAGCACTGTGTCATCTACATATATTTTACTGTTGAGATTGTAGCTGCCAATGTCAAATCCTAGCAGGGCTTCTGTCTCTCTCATAATTGTTTTGCTGTACAGGTTGAATAGATCCAATGAGAAAACACATCCTTGTCTTACACCCGTTTCTACTGTTGTGCATCTGCTGTACTCATTTTCTTATCCATATGGAAGCTGTTTGCTGCCATTATAGATTCTAAATTATCCTAATGTTATTCTCAAATATGTCAAGCTTGCCGAGCATCTCTAACAAGTCTTTGTGGCATACTTTGTCAAAAACCTTTGCATTTGTATTGCTCTTTCTGATAACATAAATATCATGTTTCTTGTTCCAGTGTTTTGACAAACCGGCACTGTACTATCTCTGGCCTGATTCTGCTCTGTGCTCTGTTCATCAGATGAGTTTTGTTATGTGGCTCATTAAGCTTATTGTTCAGTAGAGATCACATTTCTTTGCACTTGGCTTTTTAGGTAGTGCTATGAAAATTGATCTGCTTAGGTTTTTTGGTATATTGTCACTGTTGTAGATTTCATTTATTATTTCTGTGGTCCCAGCTATGCCGAAATCATCTAAGGCTGGCAGCACTTCTATGGCTTCGTTCCTATTCAGGTTGGTCAGCACAGCGTCCACTCTGGTTTTTAAAATTTTCTGGTCAGTTGGCATTTCTGTTTGTTCATACCTCAGAATTTGAAGGGAAACATTTTGATTGGTTCTGGGTGAAAAACAAATGCAACTGTTTTCCCACAAATCAAAATAAACCAAAAATAGTTTTGAAATTCAAATTTTAAGCAAGATCCCTACACAGCATCTGCTTTCTCTCAGAAGGCAGATGATACACACTCAAGCAATTATCAATTTCTTATACTTTCACATTTTATCAATAATTATTTCACTTCATTTCTTATCTATTGATATCAGTTTTTTCATGTTCATAAGACTGATATCAATAGTAATATCTTTTTCATGTCTCTCTATAAACAAAAGATAGAACTAATTGTTTGATCTATCAGTCTGTCTTAATATCCGTGTGCTTATCAATTTCAGTTTGTTCATATCTATTTTTATTATTATTGGCAGAACCTGACAGCATAAACTCAAGATGAACAAACTGAAATTGATAAGCATGAAGTACCTGTCAGAAAGAGATGACTTTACAGGATACCAATCAATAAAAAATGCTTTTTTTCCTGTGACTTTATTACCAGTGACAAAATTTTTGAAGCTCCAAAAAAGTCCGAGAATTTTATTGAATATTCTAGCTATTATCCCATATACTAAATAAAATCATCTTTGATATTTTTTATTTTAAATTTTGTAGAAATATTTTTAGAGTTGTTATTGAATTAATATAAAATATTCATGCATACACAATGAAAACCCACATACACATATTTTGCATGAAATTTTAAAATTTAAAATTTTTAAAATTTAAATTTTAAATTTTAAATTTAAATTTAAAATTTAAAATTTAAAATTTAACAATTTAATTTTTAAAATTTAAAATTTTAAAATTTTAAAATTTTAAAAATTTTTAATTTTTAATTTTTAAAATTTTAAAATTTAAAATTTTAAAATTCTAAAATTTTAAATTTTGCATGAAATTTTAAAAGTGACTGGGCTTACCTTTGGGTAACAAGAAAAAGAACTGGCCTTTGAAGTCATCTTTATGACTGTATTTTTTAACTAAATATATTTTCTATTAAATGTATTTGAAGTGGACAAACAATTTAGATTTGAATTTTGAAGAACTTGCCTATTGTGGTGGGTACTGAACTAGTAGTAATAAAAAGTTTTAAAAAAGCAATGTAAGGGGTAGACTCTTTGTCAATGTGAACAAAATAAGCAGTTAAATATATTTAAAATTTGTTTTCTTTATTTTTTTAAATATTCAAAACAACATGTAACACTTTGCTATCAATCACAGACATCAAGAACTATCATGAAGAAAGTTTTTTCTTTTGCTTACTTCTTAAATTTGTTTATTCAATATAGAAGATACAAATTTTCAAAATGAGGTGTTTTTTGTAATAATTCAGTCAGTCAGTTAAGTGCCATATGTGATACATGCTTTGAGCAATCATGTCTCAAAAGAGACATGACTGACTGGGCAGAAGATTATCTTGCAGCAGGTTGCCATTGCTTTCTGCGGTAGACTGGTTGCAAGTCAAGGCTATAGAACTCCATCTATCCTATTATTTAACCCATAAGTGGAGGTAAGAGATGGATTAATACCTTTTTCAAGGGTAATTGCACATAAGTGAATGCAGGGAATTCAACTGGAATTCAAACTTGGCACCCCGATCTCTCATTCTGAGTCGATATCCACTGCACCACAATGTGCATCCTGTAATAACTCAAGCAACTAAAAAATTAATTAAAATAAATTTTTTTTTTAAATAATAAGTCAAGCAATTAAAAAAAATTAATTTTAAAAACATCTATTTGCTCAGTATTCAAACTTTTGATTTATCTCAAAATTATTAGGTGATTTTTGGAAAGTAAAATGTTTAGTAAAATAATAAAAATTGTAATGTAATTCCTTAATTGTCAAATAACTGATAAGATATTGTGTTTCAGTGACATTTTATGACCAATGGAGTAAAACTGTTAGTTTTAACAGGGGTACAATTTAAAAGAATTAGTTGATAAAAAAAATCATAATTGTATAATTTTGCAGAAAATTATACAAAACCAGTGGAACTATCTGTGAATGTATAATGTTCATCAGGCTGAACTCACTTTGAGAGGCAAATTGAGATCAGGCAAAGATGATGAACTTAATGCTTACTCAATGAACTGAGTATGTGACCCTGTAGACATGAGTCCAGTGGATATGGGAAATGGCTTGACAAAAAATTTTGGGTTGACCTTTAGCACTCTGCATTACTAATATTACTTCCCTGCCCATTGCATTCTTTTTTCAAGGCTTCTCAATTGCAATATCCTTATCATTGATTTTAATCAGTTGTTTTCTGCTGCCATAGGTGGATATGACAACACAACTATGAAATTCAGACACACTATTGTTCAGGAATCAGAGTCACCTTCAGTGACAAGATAAATATTTTGTACAGTAAAATGAAGTCACACAGAGTGATAAAGGTTAAAGAACACATTGTGCATTTAATTTGAGAAAAAATAGTCAATGCAATTATTAAATGAAAATATAAAAATCATTAATTATTTGAAACCTGCTTCAGTGGCTGAGGTATTTCTATATGTTTCACTGAAACTAAGATTTTTAATTTTATTATTTTATTGTATCTTTGTCTTCAGTTTTATATTATCACAACTTTGGCTTTGAGATTTTTAAAATTCTTGTGGAGGATTTTATTTAGTTGTTGAATTATATTTCTTTAAAAGATTGTACAATTTTATATATGATGCATAAAGACATTTTCTCATTCTACAAAGTGATAAGAAAAGACATTTACAAAAAGAAAACTGTCTCAAAAAACAGGTTAAACAAAAACGTAACATATAGATATAAAAGAAATAGAATTCAAAACTACATAAGTCAAGATACTCTCATATTAGTGACATGACATTATGACGGAAGTGTCATACAACTAGCAAAGTTTTTGTTGACTGTTCAATAAAAAGGTGACTTTTTGTATATATGATGATGTATACATATACGTGTGTGTATGTATGCTTGTTTGACAAACTTCATTTCTCTTCCTATATATATATATGTAACATAAACTTATTTATAAATGGAACTTTGTCTCTGTGTGTGTATGTGTGTGTGTGTGTGTGTGTCTCTGTGTGTGGATCCGTTACCTATAGACTCCAAAACAGCTGAATCGATTTTCTTGAAAATTTACACAGTTGTACTATAAGCATCTGCGAGTGTTCTTAGCTAGGTTTTGTGTCAAGGTACCCCCCAATAAATATCAAAAACCAATAACCGAAAAAATCAGGTAATAGAAGGAATGGTCTGATTTTAATCAAATTTGATACACTCATCGACAAAGACATAAGAAATGATATTCAGAAGTTTCAAGGTTGCAGTTCTTACAATTGTGCAGAAAATCGATAATATATATATATATATAAAAGGCAAGATGTTTGTGTGTGTGTGTGTCTGCTTATCTGCCTGTATGTTTGTATTTTTTCAGCCTTTTTATTTTAGTTTTTCCTTCGGGTTTGGCTCTAAGTAGGTTCATTTACTCAGAGGACTTATTTAGCCTTCAAAATTCAATTTACAATGAAAAAACCTTATTTGATATTGATATCAGGAAATCAAAATTTGACTTACATCTATTCATTTTTCTTTCAGTCTACTGTTTTGCTTTAAGTGGAAACAACTATTGCTTTTTAGTCTTTCATGCCAACGTCCAAAAAGTCTGAGCTCCAGAACCATGGATTAGTTTTAAAGCTTTCATTACACCCGAGCAATGCCGGGCTATACTGCTAGTATATATATATATATATATAAAATGATTTGTTTGAACATTATTTTTTATCAATACTCGTATTTAAGTAGATATTCTGTTTTTAATTAAACAGTATTATATATTTATATCTACTGGCCTGATTATTTACAATAAATTTTTATTACGAAAATGTGTGTCATTCGGCAGGATTCGAACCTGTGACCCCTATCCACATAGGGGAAGCTACCATGTGATCTGGCATGTCTTAGACCTCTCGACCACAAATGACTGTTAGTCCAAATGAGGTTTTAATCAAGCCTATATAACACATTTTTGATTTATTGCAATAACCATATCTGCTCTGAAATGTATCATAATGTCAACAAATGTAAACATGTTACGGGAATTAATGAAGATTAAAAAGGCATGGTTATAAACAACTAACAATTTGAAATGATTTGTTTGAACATTATTTTTTATTGATACGTGTATTTATATATATATATATATACATATGTGTATGCACTCAAGTATATGCACATATATAAAAATATTATTCAAGTGTTAATAAAACAGTGCTCAATGTAGTATAAACTGAGCTATTAATTATATATATTAATAAATATAGATCTTATCCTGCATTGGTGGCATGACTTGGAGTTTCATGCACTATCATCAGGTGCACATTACAAACTGACAGTTTAAGAGATTTGAATTTAAGCTCACTTAGTGTTCATGGAAATTAAATCTGAAATATTTGTATCGAAGCTTCCAGTGTGAATGTCAATAGTACAGCATACAGTTTCTAAATTTCTGGCAGGGTTAATTGCATCATGGTGTTCTTTTTCATACAGACAGTGCCTATCTGACCAGACATTGAAGTTCACGACATCAGAAACAAGTATCATGAATGTGCAAAGTGAAAAATGTAAAATAGCAACAATTTCCCCATCACACCCTAGAATTGTCAGTAAACTGCATCTAGAAATATCAGTAAATTATATCTAGAAATATCAGCAAACTACATCTAGAAATGTCAGTAAACTACATCTAGAAATATCAGTAAACTGCATCTAGAAATGTCAGTAAACAACATAGAGAAATATCAGTAAAATATATCTAGAAATATTAGTAAACTACATTTTAAAATGTCAGTAAACTGCATCTAGAAATGTTAATAAACAACATCTAGAAATATCAGTAAACTAGATCTAGAAATATCAGTAAACTAGATCTAGAAATATCAGTAAACTACATTTAGAATTGTCAGTAAACTGCATCTAGAAATATCAGTAAATTATATCTAGAAATGTAAGTACACCTAGAAATACCAGTAAAGAACTACATCTAGAAATATCAGTAAACTACATCTAGAAATATCAGTAAACTACATTTAGAAATATCAGTAAATTATATCTAGAAATGTCAGTAAACTACAACTAGAAATATCAATAAACTAGATCTAGAAATGTTAGTAAACTACATCTAGAAATGTCAGTAAACAATGTCTTGAAATATCAGTAAATTACATCTCAAAATGTCAGAAAGCTACATCTAGAAAAGTTAGTAAACTACATCTTGAAATGTCAGTAAACAATATCTAGAAATATCAGTAAACTACATCTAGAAATTTTAATAGCCTGACAAGTAGGATTTATTTTTTTACTGAATTTTAATCTTAAAAATTTCACTATATGATATTCAGTCTATGAGACTAATATTCATTATTAAGTGCATTGACAAGAAGTTATATTGAAAAATAGATATTGGTTATATAAAAAAGTTTTTATTTTTATTTTATGGATTTTTGATTTACCATGTTAACTTATCAAGCCAGTTGCCTTGTTCATTTTGCTAATCTATAATAACGTTTCTTGTTTATTTTTAATTTTCTTATATTAAAATTCACAGTTTCTTTCTAATCATTGATATTATTCTGATGAGGATTTAAATAAATATTAAAATATGGAAAAATAAACTTGATTTTTTCAAATGGCTTTGAATCATGGGTGTGACTCTGGTTGAAAGGATTTACTTATTTTTTCATTTTTCTCATTGAAACTCGTTAAAGTAAGTTATTATGTATTTATTTATTTATTTTTTTAATATTTTTTTGCTTAATTCTGTAGTCATTTGAAGGAATGTTTTTGTACTTTTTGCAAGAAATTTCTTTGGACTTTAACTAAGTTAAAACTTAGTTAACTCACCACTTTTTTTTTTTCAATTGGAGTAGATCGTACCTACTATCACCCGGTTTTACACTCCACCCCTCTCTATTGAACAGGAGTAGAGGTGATCACCTTGTTTCTTGTTTAGGAAGGGGTTCCCGGTCCTTCTATCTCCTCCTTCGGTCTTAGTGTTAGTTCAGTTGGAAACTCTTTGCAGTTATTGACTATGGTGGCAATGTCTCTCCATTCTGAGGGTACCGGGTTGGCAGTTTCCTGGTTGCTGCTTCCGACTGGTTGTTAGGAGCCCGAACTCTTGCATAGCATCTCAAGAGGCTGCTCTGATCAACAGTTGAATAATATCGGGGTTCCTGTAGTGCCATATCACACATGGACGGACGTCCCTTCACAAACCTCTGGTGGGCAACCCCGAGGCCACATTATGTTGCAGGCTGCGCCAGTCTCCATTCCTCACATGATGCAAATAGTGACTGACTGATCCAAAACACCATGAAAAAAAACAAACAAAATACCAAGCACAAACCAGCTACTCGGAAAACGCCCAAACCTATCTGTGTTATGTTCACTAACATACGGGGTATCTGCACTAACCTTTATAGCGTAGAATCATTCCTCCAAACTAACTCACCTGATATCTTAGCCCTGTGTGAAACTAACTTTGACCCGTCTATCTCCTCCTCTGAGTTCTATGTTCCTGGTTACCTTCCCCTCTTCAGGAAGGACTCCAACGTCCATATACATGGGCTTGGTGTATATGTCAGCGAACACCTCCCCCTAGTAACATCTCTTGACTCCCTGGACTAGTCTTTCATGTGTTTCCGTCTCTCACTTCTAAGCTCCATTAGATATCTCCTCTTCCTCTAATGCTCCCCCTCCTCTTCTGACTGTTCAGTACTTGACAGCATCTCTGACAATATCGAAAAGGCCATTTCTTCTCACCCATCTGCCCATATTTTCGTGTTTGGTGACTTTAACACCCACCACACTAAGTGGCTCGAAAATTCTGTAACCGACACTGCTGGTGTCCACACCATTAATTTTTCAATCTCCCAATCCCTTACGCAAGTGATGGACTTTCCCACACGTTTCTCCAATAGCCCTAACGGAAGGGACTCGCTACTAGACCTCTGCTTCACTTCCATGCCAAATTCTTCCACCACCAGACAGCTCTGCCCTCTTGGAAATTCTGACCACGCTGTAGTTTCTGTCAACATCTCATTCCACTCCACCCCTACCCAAGAAACCCAGATCAGCAGAATATCCTACTGCTATCAAAGAGCAGACTGGGATTTGTTCCATGACTTCCTCTGCGACGTCCCTTGGAACAATGTTTTTAGTCTTCCCATCGAAGACTGTGCATCAGAGGTCTCCTCCTGGGTTAAGGCTGGCATCAATGCTTTCATCCCTGCCAGGAAATTTCAGCTTAAATCCCATTCATTTCCCTGGTTCTCACCCGCTTGCTCGGCCACCATTGCCCACCGGAATCACTTCTTCCGGCTTTATTGTAGCCACACATCAGACCAAAACAGGCGCCTTTTCACCTCAGCTCGTAATAAGTGTAAAAAGATACTTAATGAAGCTAAGATGCTGTTTGCTGCCAGAATGAAGCAACGCATAGCATCCTCTAAGTTCGGAGCCAAAGACTACTGGCACCTCTGTAAAAGCGTGCTCAACAAGAGTAAGTCCTCAATACCTCCACTAATCAATGAGTTTGAGGTCCTCACCTCCTCAGCAGACAAGGCTGAATGCTTTGCCCGTAGATTCTCGACCAATTTGTGTCTGGATTCGTCTGGAGTCCAGACACCCAATTTCCCATCTAGAACTGAGGCCCAATTGAATGACGTCCACATCATGCCCTCATTAATTTCTAGCATAATCTCAAAACTTGACCCTCACAAAGCGAGTGGTGGGGACGGAATCCCAATCATAGTCTTGAAGAAATGTGCCCTTGAACTCTCCTCTGTCCTTTCTAAGCTCTACGACCTCTGCCTATCTTCCTCCTGCTTTCCTACCTGTTGAAAGTCTTCTTCTGTGGTTCCAATATTCAAGAACACTGGTGAACCCTCGGACCCCGCAAATTACCGCCCTATCAGCCTTCTTTCAATCTTCGACAAAGTGTTCAAAGCCATTATCAATGCCAAGGTTGTTCAGCATCTCACGGGCCACGGGCTCCTCTCAGACAAACAGTATGGCTTCTGCTTCACCAGGTCTACTGCTGATATGCTAACGACCATCAGCGAGTATATATACCAGGCTCTCGACAGGAATGATGAAGCCCAAACTGTCACCCTGGATATCTCTAAAGCATTCGACAGAGTATGGCATGCCGGCCTTCTATGGAAACTGCAAAGCTACAGCATTACTGGACTTTTGTTGAACTTAATCCAGTCATTCCTCTCCAACACTCTTATATATATATATATATATATATATATATATTATCGATTTTCTGCACTATTGTAAGAACTGCAACCTTGAAACTTCTGAATATCATTTCTTATGTCTTTCTCTATGAGTGTATCAAATTTGATTAAAATCGGGCCACTCCTTCTATAACCCAATTTTTTTCGATTATCGATTTTCTATATTTATCGGGGATACCTCAACATAAAACCTAGCGAAGAAGAACACTCGCAGATGCTTATAGTACAACTGTTTAAATTTTCAAGAAAATCGGTTCAGCCATTTCAGAGTCTATAGGTAAAAGACACACACACACAGACAAAGTTCCATTTATAAATAAGTTTAGATATAGGATTTTGAACGCACATTTTTCCCAATTCAAAAAATAAACATATCTGCCCTGTTCTGTATTCTAAGTAGGCAAAGATAATTTTTTAGGAAGTGGATTAAATCTAACATATTTTTAATTTTTTAGTTTAAGCTGGTTCATTGGTTGATTCATTTAACCAGCATAGGGACAAATCATTGGTATTTGTTTTTAAGGGCAGGGTCCCCATGTCCTACCCTTGTTATTTAACCCATAACTGGAGGAAAGGGAAGGATTAATACCTTTCCCAAGGGTACCAGTGCTTAAGTGAATGCAGGGTATTCAATTGGAATTCGAACTCGGCTCACCGATTTCTCGTTCCGAGCCAATATCCACTGCACGACAATGCACATCTATCACTACACGCTTACAGCACCTGGTATTCCCAAGCAGTCACCCATCTAAGTACTGACCAGGCTCAACGATGCTTAACTTCGGTGATCAAGCAAGAACCGGTGTATTCCACGTGATAGGCCGTAAGCCCTTTTAGTTTAAATTTTACTTTTAATGGATTCTAAGATTTGAGTAGATGTTCTGTTTTTATCATTAAACAGTTGTTTAAATCTACTAGTCTGAAATCTTGTTCGAAAAATATGTGCCCTTCAACAGGATTAAAACCTGCATCCCTAGTGGAAAAGTATTATTGAAAAATACTATTTCGGCTTTGTTTTATTGGGAGGTCCTACGTGGCTGAGCAGTCAAAGCATGTCAGAGTTTTCCCTTAAATATTATAAAGAAATCAACAACTCCAGTTGATAAAAACAAGAAAATTAACTTAACACATCACTCAATAAATCCTGGGCCTAACTAATAAAACAATAACGTTTAAGCAAAATTTGACTTTATTCATCAACATAGTCCCCTTCTAGGGTGATGCATTGATTCTAATGCTTCTCTATCAATTCAATGCCTTTTTTGTAGAACGATTTGTCTTTAGCCTCAAAATACGCCTCAGTTTCCGATAGCACTTTTTCACTGGAGCCAAATCTTTTTCCCTAGAGCATTTTTTTGAGGTTTACAAACAGTTTGAATTTGCTGGGGGCCAAATCTGAAGAAAAGGGTGGATGCAGAAATAATTTGAAATGCAATTCATGTAGTTTTGCCATCAATGCGATCGACTTATGACATGATGTGTTGTCTTGATGAAAAATCACTTTTTCCCTCTTCATCTGTGGCCATTTTTGGCGTTATCTTCCTTCAAATACATCAATAATGCTATATAATATTCGTTATTGAGGGTTCTTCCTTTCTCAATGTTTCATCCATTTTCATATATTTATACAAAAACTCATTCTTATTGAGTTGAAAGTTTCAAGCAATGCACTGAATCATTGATGCATTTTTGTTTTTGATAGACTGTGAGCAAACACGACATCTACTTGTAACACAGCTTTCTCATTGACAAATATTCATGCAAAATGGCAAATACACTGCCTTCTAATATGTTCAATTTCTCTGCTATCTCATGCAATTTCAAATTACAATTGGCCAAAATGAGTTTGTGGATTTTTCTTGGTGTTTTGTGGGACAACTGTCAATTTGGGGTGATCTGAGAGTTCAGTATCATTTATGTCTGTATGACTGCATTTAAAGTCAGCATACCACCTCTTAACCATTGTTGCAAATGAATCAGAGGCCAAATAGCACTTATCAAGCCATTGCTTTGTTTAAATAGTATTTTTCCATCAGAAAGCAATGCTATATCAACACACGAAATTCAGATTTTTCCATTGTTTTGAAAATTTGCAACAGTAGCTTCACTTAAATGACTGCATTTTTTTAAACTAATAATCTGATTGGGCCCAAATTTTGTCACATGCTATTTGAAGGCTAATATTTCATAAAAATCATTTGAATTCATTATCAGTGGTTTCATCTATATGCCAGGCCTGGGACATATTGAGTGATGTGTTAATTATTACAAAATTTGAAACTGCTAACCTCATAATCAAAAATAATAATTCTATTACAATATCTAAATTACAGAGAACCAATAGCATTTTTGAATTTACGTCTTTTAAGGAACTGTCTTACTGAACAATCTAAATTTGTAAATAATTACATTGGATATACTACAACATGTTTAACAAGAAGACTCATGTGACATCTTTTTGACCATAGATCAATTAGGTCTCATTAAAATACACATGGAGACAACCAAATTCTATTCATAACATACTCGTTGAAATATATGAATATATTCACATTATGCACATGTAAAAATGGCAAAACATAATGGAAGCATTATTAATTAAAAAGAAAAAACTAACACTCAATAATATAATAAATAATAAAAATGGAAAATAAAACATTTCTATAACTCTAAATACATATGTAAATCAATCTATATATATTCCAAAACGTATAGATAATTTTTATATAATCTAATTCATGAAAAGAAAAAAATTGTAAGATCACATGAAAAATTACATAAAAAATTCATCATAGCACCATGTCTGTCATTGTGTACACATATATATATACTATAGTCATTCACAGACAGATCTGTTTCGCTGTATCACAGCTCATCAGTATATATATATATATATATATATATATATATATTTAGTGTATGAAGGCAGCAGATAATTTTCTGAAATTGTTAAATATAACAGAAAATGAATGTCTATTATGTTTAACCATGAGCCATTCGAAACATTGTATTTAGGTTTTACTTTCACGTGATATTCAAGACAAAAATTGTCCAAAATTTGGATATTTTTTATTATGTTGGCTCTAAGCTTTCAGCTCACATGAGCCATCTTCAGAGAAGTTACAAGGACATTAACATAAAGACATCCACCATCTAAGATGATATTATCTTGTGTTGAAGTAAACATTGCTATGTGACAATAACAGTCACTGAATAGCAGACGTAGGTTGTAAATTTGTAATGGAGTTCTATGACATCATATATGATTAAACATAATAGAGATTCATTGTCTGTTATATTTAACAATATATATATATATATATATATATAAGAACGAAAATTTTTGTTTTTATATATATATATATATTTTCGTATATTCTTATATATATATATTTTCATTCTTGTTTGCTCTACTTTTGCGTTGGGTACTTCTTGTACTCTGCTTTCATATTGAGCTCTTCATTGTTAAGGTTTTCGTCTTGAGATTTTTTTCTTTCTCACGAATGCTTGATTTTTTGTTCAAGTATTTCATTTGTTTCTTCTTTTCTTCCCCTTCTTTTCTCTCTAGGTTCGTTCCCGGTGGGTTTCAAGACGTTCTTACTTGTAGTTTAATTATTGATAATCTTAACAGAATTAGTTTTGTCAATATTGGTATTATAACTATAATTAATATATATATATATATATATATATATACCCCACACGCACACTCACACATACATACATACACACACACACACATATATATATATATAGTCATGGGAAAAAAATCACCACATTCATGGAAAATTTCATCCCTTTTAACATACTTAAACATATGGACATTTGATCTTCCCTTTAGCTTTATTTGCAAATAAAAGTAATATAATTAAAATAATAAAATTGTAAAAAACATATTGAAAATTATTTGCTAGATTTCATTAATAGAAAAACTTATGACATCCCTATATATATTGCTACTTAAGACGCTTTAAATTAGAATCATGTGCACCATATCATATATAAATGATTAGTGCATAATCAGAGAGGATTTTGAAGGAACTTGTCTTATTTAAATGTCAGACATATAGTTTAAATATCCCTTGATTGTTGAAGAGATTGGTATCACTATAGTGAAATCAAAAGTGATCTTTAAGGCCTTTAAAAACAAAAATGAGCTTAAGAAGGAATTTAAAAATACTTTTTAAAGAAACTGGAAGACTATCAGAGCCTTTGAGAATAGAAAGGAGCATGGGAGAACTGACGTAAAAATACACATAATATGATTGTATTACCCATCATTATTGGAGTCAATGGAACAAACTCAATATTGCAAAAAAGTTGGAACAAATATAAATTCAATTAGTGTTGAAATTATTCAGTAAGGTAAATACAAGTATATTTTGAAAACGTGCAGCTAAATTATTTCCAGTGAAAAATGCACATGTCATTGAAGAATCTAAATAGAATATTATAAAAGAAAAGATGGCGCTCTGTTCGTTACACACTACCTTTGTATGTGCGTATATAATTTATATTAAATTTAGTGTAATAAGGCAGCAGATAATTTTCTAAACATTGTTAAATATAATAGACAATGAATATCTATTATGTTTAATTATGAGTCATTCTGAACATCATATTTTGGCTTTAATTTCAGGTGAAAATAAAAACAAAAATTGTCCAACAATTGGATATTTTTTTATTATGCTGGTTCTAAGCTTTTGGCTCACACAAGCCATCTTTAGAGAAGTTACAGGGATGTTAACATAAAGACATCCACCATCAGAGATGACGTTATCTTGTGTTGATATAAAACATTGCTATGTGATGATAACAGTCACTGAATAGCAGACGCTGGTCATAAATTTGTAATGCCGTTCTATGACATCACACCATGTGAGAGACGGAAATGTTAACAACAGAACCATATGTCTAAATGCAAGGTAATGTGTTGTGACTAGATTGAAATGTGATTTTATTGGTGTGGGTTGCTTTGATTTAATGTAGATGGCCTCCATATCTGAAGGTTTTTTTTTACTTTGTGTATATGTGAGTATTATCAACTAAAATCGAACTAATATTATATACATTTCTTAGCCATGTACGTAATATTAGACCAATTATATTCTAATTGTTGGTATTGATTCCTTTGATTAATACTGCATAGTGACTGTCAGTTTTATGCCTCATTGGCAAAGTAGATTCTGTATTGAAGCATGAAACTGACTGTTACCATGTAGTGTTGATTCCTATGTCTACACTATTTATATCTATAAAATCTCTATTTTAAATACTAAGCATTCTTCCTCAAAAGATTAGCAAACCATAAACTATATATACAAATATAAATATATATATGTAAAAATATACTCAATTATGATCTGAGAATAAGGACAGGATGTTTAAATAAAATAAAGACAAGAAGAAAACTGTATTTAAATTGCCTACGTGTTTCGTCCTGTGATGGACTTTATCAAGGCAAAAAGATGAAATGAGCTTTATTCTAAATTACGTATCTATAAACAGTGTTGGCAACTATAAAAATATAAAATATAAAAAAAATTTTTACATCGTAACAACTACCTCGAAAACTATTATGGACATTATCAGATCTAAAAGTAACCAAAATCAAAATGATGAACAAGTAGGTGTATACGAAATAAATTGCCAGGATTGTTCCTCCATGTACATCAGAGGAAAAGTAGTAGAAATCTAAAAAAACGTATATATGAACACAAAAGAGACATCACTAATAATAATCTAACAAAAGCATTAGTGATTCACAGAAATAAATTCAACCACAATTTCGATTTTAAAAATGCCACACTAATAAAAAGAATAAGCAATTTATTCAGAAGAAAAGTTCTCAAGAATGCTGCCATCCAGTACTACCAAAATGTCAATTTGTGCCCCAGATTTTTCCCAATCTCACCTTTACTTATGGAAATTATACTAAAACAGACTAACATACATAATAAAAAGTTCAAAGAAAACGATTGAATTCCCTTCATTTTTAACATCTTGTGACTTTGCACTACACATGAAGGAATTCTAAAAGTAAAATATTCTGTTAATCTTTTTAAAGGATTTGTGAGCGTTTTTATAGTTGCCAACACTGTTTGTTTATAGATACGTAATTTAGAATAAAGCTCATTTTGTCTTTTTGCCTTGATAAAGTCCATCACAGGATGAAACGCGTAGACAACTTAAATACAGTTTTCCTCTTGTTTTTATTTTATTTAACTATATATATATATATATATATATATATATATATATATATATATATGTATAGTACTGTGCAAAAGTATTAGGACAAGAACTATTTTATCTTTCATGAGGCATCAAAATAAAGTTTAAAATCACTACCAATAGTGTGCAAAAGTACTAGGACATGAGTGATTTTCCTAAAAATCTCACTGAAATTCAAATACAGGGTGAAAAGCCAAACCTTTGTAAGAATTATTCAACCTAAAAATGAAGAGGAAGGAAGCCTTTGGAATTTGAATTTGCCCCTACAAAGCCCTGATCTCAATCCTATTGAATATCTATAGGATATTTTGGATAAACAAATTAATAAATCTAATGTTACTTTGAAAGACACTCTTTGGGAACAAATACAAGTTGCTTAGTAGAAGATACCATTAGATACATTGAAGAAGCTTGTGATATCAATGCCTGACAGAATGAAGGCTGTGATCAAAGCAAAAGGCTATTATATTAAATATTAAATTTATTTTGTAACAAGTATTTTTTTCTTGTTAAAGCATTTGTTGAGCAAATCAAATAAAATTACTTGAATTAAATTGTTTATTTTCTGTCAATATTCCTCATAAAAGATAAAATATTTCTTGTCCTGATACTTTTGCACAGTACTATATATATATAAATATATACACACACACACACACACACACACACACACACATATATATATATATATATATATATATATATATATATATATATATATATATATATAGAGAGAGAGAGAGAAATAATAGATACATTTTTTTAATCATTTCTCTCCAAGCAATGTGATAATGCCATTAAGTTACAAGGGATTACTGGGAGTGAAAGAGAATGAGAAGATTTTAGTTAAAAGAAAGGACACTAAAAGAACAGGTTTTAGGAAGACAGAAGATGGCAATAAAGCCACTAAGATGTAAGGAGTTACTGGGAGTGGAAGAAAATGAGAAGATTTTAGTTAAAAGAAAGGACAATAAAAGAACAGGTTTCAGGAAGACAGAAGATGGCTAATGACGTTACATGAAATGAGATGCTTAACCAATTTGGTTTAGATTAGAGACCCTAGTATTTTAACAAAAAAAAAAAGAAGACTAACAGGGTGATTATTAGAGGTGACAAGTTTATCAGAGTTATTAAAGACAGGAACTACATATAGAAGACAATTTTCAATAAACTGAAAAGCAAATAGCAATGAAGCATTTATTGTAGAGTTTAGATAGAACAGGAGTCAGTTCCAGAGCATATTTCTTTAAGGCAATTGTAAGGATACTTCCAAATCTACAAGTCTTATGGGATATATTTTGGCAATCATAGTAGACACCATGAATTGATTTCTGTGCTTATCACAAAGTAGAGTTTTCATTCTAGGGGAAAAGTCAGGCAAAGAGATTCTTCAAGAGTTGAAGCAAAGAGGGATTCAGGATTTACTCTTCTTCAGCACACCATTACAGAGTCATCAGTATTCAATAGAACTAAACTCGTGAGAGGTGTCCTATTGAGGACACACTTATACACATTACGAGTGGATACAAAATGGCATCTGTTATGATTGTAACTGTTATGTTGTTTGAACAAGATATCAAAAGGAAAGCTCATGGAAACAATTACCATGAAAATAATTATAGAAATGGCACAGGGAAGCTATGCTATAGCAATAGAAAAGTAAGTGAAGCTGAGATACCAAGCTACTTCAGATATCATAACCTTTCAACTTTTAAGAAAATCAGCATGCAAAATATCATAATCATTCAACTTATAAAAATGACCAGTATACTCAAATTTCATAACCTTTCAGCATTAAAATGACCAGCATACCAAATATCATAATCATTCAGCTTCTAAAAAGACCAGCATACCAAACATCGCAACCTTTCAACTTATTAAAATGACCAGCATACCAAATATCATGACAACTTCTAAAAAGACCAGCATACCAACATCATAACCTTCAACTTCTAAAAAAGGAACCAGCACCAAACATCATAACCTTTCAACTTATTAAAATGACCAGCATACCAAATATCATAATCATTCAACTTCTAAAAAGACCAGCATACCAAACATCACAAAGCCTTTCAACTTCTAAAAAGACCAGCATACCAAACATCATAACCTTCAACTTCTAAAAAGACCAAGCATACCAAACATCATAACCTTTCAACTTATTAAAATGACAGCATACCAAATATCATAACCTTCAACTTCTAAAAAGACCAGCATACCAAACATCATAATAGTTGTTCAACTTCTAAAAAGACCAGCATACCAAACATCCATAACCTTTCAACTTCTAAAAATGACAGCATACCAAACATCTGTCGACTTTCAACTTCTAAAAAGACCAGCATACCAAACATCATAACCTTTCAACTTCTAAAAAAGACCAGCATACCAAACATCATAACGCTCTTCTAAAAAGACCAGCATACCAAACAACATAACTTTCAACTTCTAAAAGACCAGCATATAAAACATCATAACCTTCAACTTCTAAAAGAGCCCAGCATACCAAACATCATAACCTTTCAACTTATTAAAATGACCAGCATAACAAATATCATAACCTTCAACTTCTAAAAGACCTTTATACCAAACATCATAACCTTCAACTTCTAAAAAAAGACCAGCATGCAAACATCATAACCTTTCAACTTATTAAAATGACCAGCATACCAAACATCATAACCTTCAACTTCTAAAAGACCAGCATACCAAACATCATAACCTTTCAATTAAAAAAGACCAGCATACCAAACATCATAACCTTCAACTTCTAAAAAGACCAGCATACCGACATCATAACCTTTCAACTTATTAAAATGACCAGCATACCAAATGTCATAACCTTCAACTTCTAAAAAAGACCAGCATACCAAACATCATAAACTTTTCAACTTCTAAAAGACCAGCATACCAAACATCATAACCTTTCAACTTCTAAAATGACCAGCATACCAAACATCATAACCTTTCAACTACAAAAAAGACCAGCATACCAAACATCATAACCTTTTCAACTTCTAAAAAAAGACCAACATACCAAACATCACAACCTTTCCAACTTCTAAAAAAGACAGCATACAAACAATGTAACCTTTCAACTTCTGAAAAAGCCAGCATACCAAACATCATAAACTTTCAACTTCTAAAAAGACCAGCATACCAAACATCATAACCTTTCAACTAAAAAGACCAGCATACCGACATCCGTAACCTTTCAACTTATTAAAATGACCAGCATACCAAATATCATAACCTTCAACTTCTAAAAAAAGACCAGCATACCAAACATCATAACCTTCAACTTCTAAAAAGACCAGCATACCAAACATCATAACCTTTCAACTTATTAAAATGACAGCATACCAAATATCATAATCTTTCAATATAAAAAAGACCAGCATACCAAACATCATAACCTTTCAACTTCTAAAAGGACCAGCATACCAAACATCCTGCGCTTCAACTTCTAAAAAAAGACCAAGCATAGAAACATCATAACCTTTCAACTTATTAAAATGACCAGCATACCAAATATCATAACCTTCAACTTCTAAAAGACCAGCATACCAAACATCATAACCTTTCAACTTCTAAAGAAGACCAACCACCAAACATCATAACCTTTCAACTTCTAAAATATTGTATACTAAACATCATAAACTTTCAACTTCTAAAAAAGACCAGCATACCATGACTTAATCATAACCTTTTCAACTTCTAAAAAAAGACCAGCATACCAAACATCATAACACGCAACTTCCTAAAAGACCAAGCATACCAAACATCATAACCTTTCAACTTCTAAAAAAGACCAACATACCAAACATCATAACCTTCCAACTTCTAAAAGACCAGCATACCAAACATCACTTAACGTTTCCAACTTATTAAAATGACCAGCATACCAAATATCATAACCTTCAACTTCTAAAAAGACCAGCATACCAAACATCATAACCTTCAACTTCTAAAAAAGACCAGCATACCAAACATCATAACCTTTCAACTTATTAAAATGTTAGCATACCAAACATCATAACCTTCAACTTCTAAAAGACCAGCATACCAAACATCATAACCTTTCAACTTCTAAAAAAAGACCAGCATACCAAACATCATAACCTTCAACTTCTAAAAAGACCAGCATACCAAACATCATAACCTTTCAACTTATTAAAATGACCAGCATGCAAATATCGCCAACCTTCAACTAAAAAGACCAGCATACCAAACATCATAAACAACTACAAAGACCAGCATACCAAACATCATAACGCTTTCAACTTCTAAAAATGACCAGCATACCAAACATCATAACCTTTCAACTTCTAAAGAAAAGACCAGCATACCAAACATCATAACAACTCGCTTCTAAAAAGACCAGCGTACAAACATCATAACCTTTCAACTTCTAAAAAGACCAGCATACAAACATCATAACCTTTCAACTTCTAAAAAGACCAGCATACCAAACATCATAACTTCTTTCAACTTCTAAAAAGACCAGCATACCAAACATCATAACCTTTCAACTTCTAAAAAGACCAGCATACCAAACATCATAACCTTTTCAACTTCTAAAAAAGACCAGCATACAAACATCATAACCTTTCAACTTCTAAAAAAGACCAGCATACCAAACATCATAACCTTTCAACTTCTAAAAAAGACCAGCATACAAAATATCATAAGATTTCAACTTATAAAAAAGAGTAGCATACCAAACATCATAACCTTTCAACTTCTAAAAAAGACCAGCATACCAAACATCATAACCTTCAACTTCTAAAAAAAGACCAGCATACCAAACATCATAACCTTTCAACATTAAAATGACCAGCATACCAAATATCATAACCTTTAATACAAAAAGACCAGCATACCAAACATCATAAACTTTCAACTTCTAAAAAGACCAAGCATACCAAACATCATAACCTTTCCAACTTCTAAAATGACCAGCATACCAAACATCATAACCTTTCTTCTAAAAAGACCAGCATACCAAACATCATAACCTTTCAACTTCTAAAAAAGACAAAGCATACCAAACATCATAACCTTTCAGCTTCTAAAAAAGACCAGCATACAAACATCACAACCTTTCAACTTCTAAAAAGACCAGCATACCAAACATCATAACCTTTCAACTTCTAAAAAGACCAGCATACCAAACATCATAACCTTTCAACTTCTAAAAAGACCAGCATACCAAACATCATAACCTTTCAACTTATTAAAATGACCAGCATACCAAATATCATAACCTTCAACTTCTAAAAAGACCAGCATACCAAACATCATAACCTTCAACTTCTAAAAAGACCAGCATACCAAACATCATAACCTTTCAACATTAAAATGACCAGCATACCAAATATCATAATCTTTCAACTTCTAAAAAGACCAGCATACCAAACATCATAACCTTTCAACTTCTAAAAGGACCAGCATACCAAACATCACTTTAGCTTCAACTTCTAAAAAAGACCAGCATGCCAAACATCATAACCTTTCAACTTATTAAAATGACCAGCATACCAAATATCATAACCTTTAACTTTAAAAAGACCAGCATACCAAACATCATAACCTTTCAACTTCTAAAAAAAGACCAGCATACCAAACATCATAACCTTTCAACTTCTAAAAATGACCAGCATACCAAACATCATAAACTTTCAACTTCTAAAAAGACCAGCATACCAAACATCACAACCTTTCAACTTCTAAAAAGACCAGCATACCAAACATCATAACCTTTCAACTTCTAAAAAGACCAGCATACCAAACATCATAACCATTCAACTTCTAAAAAAGACCAGCATACCAAACATCATAACGTTTTCAACTTATTAAAATGACCAGCATACCAAATATCACCAACCTTCAACTTCTAAAAAAGACCAGCATACCAAACATCACAACCTTCAGCTTCTAAAAAGACCAGCATACCAAACATCATAACCTTTCAACTTATTAAAATGACCAGCATACCAAACATCACCAACCTTCAACTTCTAAAAAGACCAGCATACCAAACATCATAACCTTTCAACTTCTAAAAAAGACCAAGCATACCAAACATCATAAGCAACTTCTAAAAAGACCAGCATACCAAACATCATAACCTTTCAACATTAAAATGACCAGCATACCATTAATAACAACCTTCGCTTCTAAAAAGACAAGCATACCAAACATCATAAACTTTCCAACTTCTAAAAAAAGACCAGCATACCAAACATCATAACCTTTCCAACTTCTAAAAATGACCAGCATACCAAACATCATAACCTTTCAACTTCTAAAAAAGACCAGCATACCAAACATCATAACCTTTCAACTTCTAAAAAAGACCAGCATATACCAAACATCATAACCTTTCAACTTCTAAAAAGACCAGCATACAAACATCATAACCTTTCAACTTCTAAAAAAGACCAGCATACCAAACATCATAACCTTTCAACTTCTAAAAAAGACCAGCATACCAAACATCATAACCTTTCAACTTCTAAAAAGACCAGCATACCAAACATCATAACCTTTCAACTTCTAAAAAAGACCAGCATACCAAACATCATAACCTTTCAACTTCTAAAAAAGACCAGCATACCAAACATCATAACCTTTCAACTTCTAAAAAAGACCAGCATACAAAATATCGCAAGATTTCAACTTATAAAAGAGTAGCATACCAAACATCATAACCTTTCAACTTCTAAAAGACCAGCATACCAAACATCATAACCTTCAACTACAAAAAAGAACCAGCATACCAAACATCATAACCTTTCAACTTATTAAAATGACCAGCATACCAAATATCATAACTTTCAACTTCTAAAAAGACCAGCATACCAAACATCATAACCTTTCAACTTCTAAAAAGACCAGCATACCAAACATCATAACCTTTCAATTTCTAAAAAAGACCAGCATACCGACATCATAACCTTTCAACTTCTAAAAAAGACCAGCATACCAAACATCATAACCTTTCCAACTTCTAAAAAAAGACCAGCATACCAAACATCATAACCTTTCAACTTCTAAAAAAGACCAGCATACAAAATATCGCAAGATTTAAACTTATAAAAAATTAGCATACCAAACATCATAACCTTTCAACTTCTAAAAGACCAGCATACCAAACATCATAAACTTTCAACTTCTAAAAAAGAAGAGCATACAAAATATCATAAGATTTCAACTTATAAAAAACAGTAGCATACCAAAACATCATAACCTTCAACTTCTAAAAAAGACCAGCATACCAAACATCATAACCTTTCAACTTATTAAAATGACCAGCATACCAAATATCATAACCTTCAACTTCTAAAAAAGACCAGCATACCAAACATCATAACCTTTCAACTTCTAAAAAAGACCAGCATACCAAACATCATAACCTTTCAACTTCTAAAAAAGACCAGCATACCAAACATCATAACCTTTCAACTTCTAAAAAAGACCAGCATACAAAATATCATAAGATTTCAACTTATAAAAAAGAGTAGCATACCAAACATCATAACCTTTCAACTTCTAAAAAAGACCAGCATACCAAACATCATAACCTTTCAACTTATTAAATGACCAGCATACCAAACATCATAAACTTCAACTTCTAAAAAAGACCAGCATACCAAACATCATAACCTTTCAACTTATTAAAATGACCAGCATACCAAATATCATAACCTTCAACTTCTAAAAAAAACCAGCATACCAAACATCATAACCTTTCAACTTCTAAAAAAGACCAGCATACAAAATATCATAAGATTTCAACTTATAAAAAAGAGTAGCATACCAAACATCATAACCTTTCAACTTCTAAAAAAGACCAGCATACCAAACATCATAACCTTTCAACTTATTAAAATGACCAGCATACCAAATATCATAACCTTCAACTTCTAAAAAAGACCAGCATACCAAACATCATAACCTTTCAACTTCTAAAAAGACCAGCATACAAAATATCATAAGATTTCAACTTATAAAAAAGAATAGCATACCAAACATCATAACCTTTCAACTTATAAAAAAGACCAGCATACCAAACATCATAACCTTTCAACTTCTAAAAAAGACCAGCATACCAAACATCATAACCTTTCAACTTCTAAAAAAAGACCAGCATACAAAATATCATAAGATTTCAACTTATAAAAAAGAGTAGCATACCAAACATCATAACCTTTCAACTTATAAAAAAGACCAGCATACCAAACATCATAACCTTCAACTTCTAAAAAAGACCAGCATACCAAACATCATAACGTTTCAACTTATTAAAATGACCAGCATACCAAATATCATAACCTTCAACTTCTAAAAAAGACCAGCATACCAAACATCATAACCTTTCAACTTCTAAAAAAGACCAGCATACCAAACATCATAACATTTCAACTTCTAAAAAAGACCAGCATACCAAACATCATAACCTGTCAACTTCTAAAAAAGACCAGCATACCAAACATCATAACCTTTCAACTTCTAAAAAAGACCAGCATACAAAATATCATAAGATTTCAACTTATAAAAAAGAGTAGCAAACCAAACATCATAACCTTTCAACTTATAAAAAAGACCAGCATACCAAACATCATAACCTTTCAACTTCTAAAAAAGACCAGCATACAAAATATCATAAGATTTCAACTTATAAAAAAGAGTAGCATAGCAAACATCATAACCTTTCAACTCATAAAAAAGAGCAGCATACCAAACATCATAACCTTCAACTTCTAAAAAAGACCAGCATACCAAACATCATAACCTTTCAACTTCTAAAAAAGACCAGCATACCAAACATCATAACCTTTCAACTTATTAAAATGACCAGCATACCAAATATCATAACCTTCAACTTCTAAAAAAGACCAGCATACCAAACATCATAACCTTTCAACTTCTAAAAAAGACCAGCATACCAAACATCATAACCTTTCAACTTCTAAAAAAGACCAGCATACCAAACATCATAACCTTTCAACTTCTAAAAAAGACCAGCATACCAAACATCATAACCTTTCAACTTCTAAAAAAGACCAGCATACCAAACATCATAACCTTCAACTTCTAAAAAAGACGAGCATACCAAACATCATAACCTTCAACTTCTAAAAAAGAGCAGCATACCAAACATCATAACCTTCAACTTCTAAAAAAGACCAGCATACCAAACATCATAACCTTTCAACTTATTAAAATGACCAGCATACCAAATATCATAATCTTTCAACTTCTAAAAAAGACCAGCATACCAAACATCATAACCATTCAACTTCTAAAAAAGACCAGCATACCAAACATCATAACCTTCAACTTCTAAAAAAGACCAGCATACCAAATATCATAACCTTTCAACTTATTAAAATGACCAGCATACCAAATATCATAACCTTCAACTTCTAAAAAAGACCAGCATACCAAACATCATAACCTTTCAACTGCTAAAAAAGACCAGCATACCAAACATCATAACCTTTCAACTTCTAAAAATGACCAGCATACCAAACATCATAACCTTTCAACTTCTAAAAAAGACCAGCATACCAAACATCATAACCTTTCAACTTCTAAAAAAGACCAGCATACCAAACATCATAACCTTTCAACTTCTAAAAAAGACCAGCATACCAAACATCATAACCTTCAACTTCTAAAAAAGACCAGCATACCAAACATCATAACCTTTCAACTTATTAAAATGACCAGCATACCAAACATCATAACCTTCAACTTCTAAAAAGACCAGCATGCCAAACATCATAACCTTTCAACTTCAAAAAAAGACCAGCATACCAAACATCATAACCTTTCAACTTCTAAAAAAGACCAGCATACCAAACATCATAACCTTTCAACTTCTAAAAAAGACCAGCATACCAAACATCATAACCTTTCAACTTCTAAAAAAGAGCAGCATACCAAACATCATAACCTTTCAACTTCTAAAAAAGACCAGCATACCAAACATCATAACCTTTCAACTTCTAAAAAAGACCAGCATACAAAATATCATAAGTTTTCAACTTATAAAAAAGAGTAGCATACCAAACATCATAACCTTTCAACTTCTAAAAAGACCAGCATACCAAACATCATAACCTTTCAACTTCTAAAAAAGACCAGCATACCAAACATCATAACCTTTCAACTTCTAAAAAAGACCAGCATACCAAACATCATAACCTTTCAACTTCTAAAAAAGACCAGCATACCAAACATCATAACCTTTCAACTTCTAAAAAAAGACCAGCATACAAAATATCATAAGATTTCAACTTATAAAAAAGAGTAGCATACCAAACATCATAACCTTTCAACTTATAAAAAAGACCAGCATACCAAACATCATAACCTTCAACTTCTAAAAAAGACCAGCATACCAAACATCATAACCTTTCAACTTATTAAAATGACCAGCATACCAAACATCATAAACTTCAACTTCTAAAAAAGACCAGCATACCAAACATCATAACCTTTCAACTTATTAAAATGACCACCATACCAAATATCATAACCTTCAACTTCTAAAAAAACCAGCATACCAAACATCATAACCTTTCAACTTCTAAAAAAGACCAGCATACAAAATATCATAAGATTTCAACTTATAAAAAAGAGTAGCATACCAAACATCATAACCTTTCAACTTCTAAAAAAGACCAGCATACCAAACATCATAACCTTTCAACTTCTAAAAAAGACGAGCATACAAAATATCATAAGATTTCAACTTATAAAAAAGAGTAGCATACCAAACATCATAACCTTCAACTTCTAAAAAAGACCAGCATACCAAACATCATAACCTTTCAACTTATTAAAATGACCAGCATACCAAATATCATAACCTTCAACTTCTAAAAAAGAACAGCATACCAAACATCATAACCTTTCAACTTCTAAAAAACACCAGCATACCAAACATCATAACCTTTCAACTTCTAAAAAAGACCAGCATACCAAACATCATAACCTTTCAATTTCTAAAAAAGACCAGCATACAAAATATCATAAGATTTCAACTTATAAAAAAGAGTAGCATACCAAACATCATAACCTTTCAACTTATAAAAAAGACCAGCATACCAAACATCATAACATTTCAACTTCTAAAAAAGACCAGCATACAAAATATCATAAGATTTCAACTTATAAAAAAGAGTAGCATACCAAACATCATAACCTTTCAACTTATAAAAAAGACCAGCATACCAAACATCATAACCTTCAACTTCTAAAAAAGACCAGCATACCAAACATCATAACCTTTCAACTTATTAAAATGACCAGCATACCAAATATCATAACCTTCAACTTCTAAAAAAGACCAGCATACCAAACATCATAACCTTTCAACTTCTAAAAAGACCAGCATACCAAACATCATAACCTTTCAACTTCTAAAAAAGACCAGCATACCAAACATCATAACCTTTCAACTTCTAAAAAAGACCAGCATACCAAACATCATAACCTTTCAACTTCTAAAAATGACCCGCATACCAAACATCATAACCTTTCCACTTCTAAAAAAGACCAGCATACCAAACATCATAACCTTCAACTTCTAAAAAAGACCAGCATACCAAACATCATAACCTTCAACTTCTAAAAAAGAGCAGCATACCAAACATCATAAGCTTCAACTTATAAAAAAGCATAACAGCATACCAAACATCATAACCTTTCAACTTATAAAAAGACCAGCATACAACATCATAACCTTCAACTTCTAAAAAGACCAGCATACCAAACATCATAACCTTTCAACTTATTAAAATGACCAGCTTTAAAATATCATAACCTTCAAATTCTAAAAAGAACCAACTGCAAACATCATAACCTTTCAACTTATAAGAAAGACCAGCATACCAAACATCATAACCTTCAACTTCTAAAAGACCAGCATACCAAACATCATAACCTTTCAACTTATAAAAAGACCAGCATACCAAACATCATAACCTTCAACTTCTAAAAGACCAGCATACCAAACATCATAACCTTTCAACTTATTAAAAGGCAATACAGCATACCAAATATCATAACCTTCAACTTCTAAAAAGACCAGCATACCAAACGTCATAACCTTTCCAACTTCTAAAAAAGACCAGCATACCAAACATCGCAACCTTTCAACTTCTAAAAATGACCAGCATGCACCAAACATCACTAAACTTTCAACTTCTAAAAGACCAGCATACCAAACATCATAACCTTTCAACTTATTAAATGAGAAACCAGCATACCAAACATCGCAGAAGCTTCAACTTCTAAAAGACCAGCATACCAAACATCATAAACTTTCAACTTATTAAAATGACCAGCATACCAAATATCATAACCTTCAACTTCTAAAAAAAACCAGCATACCAAACATCATAAACTTTCAACTTCTAAAAAGACCAACATGCAAAATATCTGCAGATTTCAACTTATAAAAAGAGTAGCATACCAAACATCATAACCTTTCAACTTCTAAAAAACGACCAGCATACCAAACATCATAACCTTTCAACTTCTAAAAAGACCAGCATGCCAAACATCATAACCTTTCCATTTCTAAAAAAGACCAGCATACAAAATATCATAAGATTTCAACTCATAAAAAGAGTAGCATACCAAACATCATAACCTTTCAACTTATAAAAAAGACCAGCATACCAAACATCATAACCTTCAACTTCTAAAAAAAGACCAGCATACCAAACATCATAACCTTTCAACTTATTAAAATGACCAGCATACCAAATATCATAACCTTCAACTTCTAAAAAAGACCAGCATACCAAACATCATAACCTTTCAACTTCTAAAAAGACCAGCATACAAAATATCATAAGATTTCAACTTATAAAAAAGAGTAGCATACCAAACATCATAACCTTTCAACTTATAAAAAAGACCAGCATACCAAACATCATAACCTTTCAACTTCCTAAAAAAGACCAGCATACCAAACATCCATAACCTTTCAACTTCTAAAAAAGACCAGCATACAAAATATGTAAGATTTCAACTTATAAAAAGAGTAGCATACCAAACATCATAACCTTTCAACTTATAAAAACCAGCATATAAACATCATAACCTTCAACTTCTAAAAAGACCAGCATACCAAACATCATAACTTTCAACTTATTAAAATGACCAGCATACCAAATATCATAACCTTCAACTTCTAAAAAAGACCAGCATACCAAACATCATAACCTTTCAACTTATTAAAATGACCAGCATACCACCAAATATCATAACCTTCAAATTCTAAAAAGACCAGCATACCAAACATCATAACCTTTTCAACTTATAAAAAGACCAGCATACCAAACATCATAACCTTCAACTTCTAAAAGACCAGCATACCAAACATCATAACCTTTCAACTTATAAAAAAGACCAGCATACCAAACATCATAACCTTTCAACTTCTAAAAGACCAGCATACCAAACATCATAACCTTTCAACTTATTAAAATGACCAGCATACCAAATATCATAACCTTCAACTTCTAAAAGACCAGCATACCAAACATCATAACCTTTCAACTAAAAAGACCAGCATACCAAACATCATGACACTTTCAACTTCTAAAACTACCAGCATACCAAACATCATAACCTTTCAACTTCTAAAAAGACCAGCATACCAAACATATAACCTTTCAACTTCTAAAAAGACCAGCATACCAAACATCATAACCTTTCAACTTCTAAAAAAGACCAGCATACCAAACATCATAACCTTTCAACTTCTAAAAAAGACCAACCTTCAAAATATCATAAGATTTCAACTTATAAAAAAGAGTAGCATACCAAACATCATAAACTTTCAACTTCTAAAAAGACCAGCATACCAAACATCATAACCTTTCAACTTCCTAAAAATGACCAACATACCAAACATCATAACCTTTCAACTTCTAAAAAAGACCAGCATACCAAACATCATAACCTTTCAACTTCTAAAAAAGACCAGCATACCAAACATCATAACCTTTTTCAACTTCTAAAAAGACCAACATACCAAACATCATAACCTTTCAACTTCTAAAAAAGACCAGCATACAAAATATCTTAAGATTTCAACTTATAAAAAAGTCCCTTTATACCAAACATCATAACCTTCTTCAAAAAGACAGCATACCAAACATCGCCTTTCAACTTATTAAAATGACCAACATACCAAATATCATAACCTTCGCTTCTAAAAAAGACAGCATACCAAACATCATAACCTTTCAACATGTAAAAAAGACCAGCATACCAAACATCATAACCTTTCAGCTTCTAAAAAGACCAGCATACCAAACATAACTTTTCAACTTCTAAAAAAGACCAGCATACCAAATATAATAACCTTTCAACTTCTAAAAAAGACCAGCATACCAAACATCATAACCTTCAACTTCTAAAAAAGACAAGCATACCAAACATCATAACCATCAACTTCTAAAAAAGAGCAGCATACCAAACATCATAACCTTCAACTTCTAAAAAAGACCAGCATACCAAACATCATAACCTTTCAACTTATTAAAATGACCAGCATACCAAACATCATAACCTTTCAACTTCTAAAAAAGACCAGCATACCAAACATCATAACCTTCAACTTCTAAAAAAGACCAGCATACCAAACATCATAACCTTTCAACTTCTAAAAAGACCAGCATACCAATCATCATAACCTTTCAATTTCTAAAAAAGACCAGCATACAAAATATCATAAGATTTCAACTTATAAAAAAGAGTAGCATACCAAACATCATAACCTTTCAACTTATAAAAAAGACCAGCATACCAAACATCATAACCTTCAACTTCTAAAAAAGACCAGCATACCAAACATCATAACCTTTCAACTTATTAAAATGACCAGCATACCAAATATCATAACCTTCAACTTCTAAAAAAGACCAGCATACCAAACATCATAACCTTTCAACTTCTAAAAAGACCAGCATACAAAATATCATAAGATTTCAACTTATAAAAAAGAGTAGCATACCAAACATCATAACCTTTCAACTTATAAAAAAGACCAGCATACCAAACATCATAACCTTTCAACTTCT